>JASCZW010010606.1:0-35850 GCA_034211315.2 Aedes japonicus | reverse complement strand
TCAGAGAAATATGTCACACCGAGAAAACACTGTCGATCTATATCCGACGGAGCCTTTACATGGCAACTAAATCAAAACAAAGTGTCAATATCGATGGCGTGACAGAGGCTGAGAGCAGTCAGTGAAGATAACTGCTATTTGACGATGGCAGGCGTCCGCACTCAGCACGCGCCATTTATTAACAGTTACATTTCCCAGTACAACGAACTTCAAGCCAATATAAAAGGATATATGGGCTGATTTCACAAACGATACACGGACTTGATTCGTTCCGGGACGCGTCTGCTTCAACAGGATGCATTGATGAGTGCGTATCGAAATTGAGTTGAATTGAACCTGAAAAGGTCTCTGTGATCTCTCCATCCAAATAGGCTGCATCTTAATCAATGAGTCATGCTAGTAGTGACTGCATTTTCTCCATATAAAGGATGCATTTGGTCATATCTTTATTTATATTTTGCAACTTAAATTATTTCCATATTATTTATTATTGACAAACCATGGTTCGAGTACCATTGATTACGTCATTCACAAAAACATCTGTTAATTTTCCTGCAATTTTCGATTTGAACTAACACTTTCTTCACATCTTTCATCTAGCTGTTTAATTCTGGTGCTCATAGATGAGCGAACATTCCTTTCAAGGTTTACTGTTTATTGACCATAAAAACATTACACGAATTCATTTACCATTCGCGATCTGATACATCTTCACTTGGTGTTCCTCATGAGGTTTGCACAACCAGCCCTGCCTTGCCTGCTGCTTCATCTGTTCATCTGCCTTTCATCTGACGATTAACGCTCCTTTCCAGCTTCTTCACGCTTCCTTTCAAAGCCCAAAATTTATCAATGGATCTTACTCATGACAATTCCGGGAGCACTAATGCCTTCTCCTCTTCAACTCCAAGGTAGCAGTGATGCCATTGCAGGCTCAGACAGTGCACCTGTTTCAGCAGGCATTCTTCTGGCAGATGATTACAGAGCTAGTAGTAAAATGGTGTTCATACACGTTTACAGGCCAATAATTGCTGCCAAAAACATTTCCGGTCTGGAACACTACATTGCCACGGCAAGCCGTGCCTGCCCTGCAATTAATTCCTTGACGACACGTCTCGTCATTGACGCATATACTTCGAATCATTTGTTTCCCGGCATTTATATACTCACTCGTTGAATCATTCCAATGTTCCACTTTATAATTTCGGTGGATTCCCTCATCTTTCCTTCAAAATCTCAATGAATTTTACACTTATGCACCTGATTTACTCACGCAAATGTCCAGTTGCATCTTACCTGCAAACTTCAGCGATAACTTTTCAGTAGAACTTGGTCACAACCACTCAGTTTCTTCCGTAAATCTTCAGTATCGTTCTTCATTTGAACTTAACTTTACTGAAAGGCTCAGTTTGCTCCATAGCTATCAAGCAACATACTGACATTAAATGAGCCGTCAAAATAAGTCATAAAGTCCATTCATACAGAACCCCAGAGGTCTCACTCATAATTACCCATTTAAGTCCCACAGAGTTGCTGAAGATACGAGCGGAATATTTCACGGTTTGGCAACGGCAAATTGCCTGTCTACAAAGTCTGCCAATGATTTCCGTCATTACGTTTGTATTTCACTCCATTAGCCAGGTACGCTTTATTATTGTTGTTATTCTTTTCTGCAGGGTTTTACCATTTTACAGGTATGTCTACCCACTTCCAAATGGCAGACCTGCCTTTCGTGCAAATGCGTAAAATCTACAGTGAGGAACAATAATAATAAACTGTTCCACAATGCAAAGGAAGCATTGTGTAATTTCATTAAAGGTTTGATGGACGATTTATCTTTAAGAAAATTTACGCTGAATAACAATTAATCAGATATAGTTTGTCGCTGTCGCTTTCATTGTGCTAACATTTATCAACTACAGAAAGCTGAATCAAGCGGTATTCGTGGACAGCACATTATATATCTCATCGTTTCAAATTTTCGAAATTTCAGGAATGAAGAATACTATCACTTGATTTGATACATTTGCCTTATCTACTTCCGTTCACTTATCTGAATGTTATACCTTCACTTCATCATCAAATACAACCGATGCCTTCTGTGTGCCTTTGGTTGTTTTACCAGCCTTCAATTTAGCCTGTTTTGGGGATGCTCAGAGTTCCGCTCAGCTGGCCTCACCAGAGCTAATTGATGCTCCGGGTGAATCTGCGGGTTCATATCCTACACAACACTGCTGGGATATTGAGGATATTCATAGATGAATATAAGAAGTATATAGATGGGCGATCGTATTAAAATATATTGCATCCCGCAGTTTGACGATCAAGAGACGCCAGTTTAGTATTTTCCAGATGGCGATAGGTCTTCAGCGATGAAGTACACTATTTTCACACCACGCTCGCCAGATCAGGAAACTTCTGCAAATTTTCGACAGTCTTCTTCTTCAACATCCTGCATGATTTCATAACGAACATTTCGTCTGCGGAAGCCGAGAAAGTTGCCTGACGTGCGCCTTCGCTCATCGGCGATGCGGCAGTCGGGATTGCTGCTGTTTGCTCTGCTGGCTTAGTTTCAGGATGCTGAGCTGCCATGTCTAGTTTAGATGGAATGATGTGGTCTGAAGACGTTGCTCTTCGCATTGAACCAACTGATAATCCCACTTCACATTTTTTTTTCCGTGGACGGCTCTGGAACTGTCAGTACGACTTTCCCGGCCATTTTACTGTTCATTGACCATTCCTGATCAATTCTCCTTCATTCTACGAGCATCACAAGTTGTATCTGCACCCAGTCTCTAGCAATCACGTGGGACGTCCCGATGGGATGGTGAGTGCACCAGCACTGACAATCTCCTGCTCGACGACATGATCTGGAACCACTGTCACAGACCATGATAAGCATTCACTAAATTTGTCTTATCATGTTGATTCAAAGTTACAGAAGACTAAATTTCTAACGAACACACCCCAGCGGCCAATTCCAAATTTTGCTGCATTAATCTAATCATCCTGCGATTCAAACAGTCAAGACAAATTATACCTTCCAACTGTTAGATGGCAGTGCCTACGCTTGAATATATCATGCATTGAGTTCGAGCCTGTTCCCCATACTAGGGCATATCTCATTGAAGGCAGAAGAAATAGAATCATCACAACTTATGTTCATCTACATTTTTATCTTGGCAAAAAATAGTATATACACGACTGTAAAATAACGAAAAATAAGTATGCCCTTCCTTCGCATTGACAACTGCTTGGAGAAACTTCAGTCATACTCTTTCCACTACTACACAGAAAAAAATGAACTTTAACAAGATTTGTTGCAAATTGATAACATAGTTCTAATAACGAACACTGAGTGACTGATTACTAGATCACTTATCATTTCCAGGCTGGACAAAATAGCCAAAAATAACAAAACATCAATATAAACTTGTCTTATTATCAAGGAGTTCAGGATTTTATGCCAACAAATTTTGGTGATATGAACAAATTTCTTAGGATAATTTCAAATTATGTCATCAGCATGATGTCAAACTCATATCACCAATCAACGAAGTAGTGCTTCAGGTGAGAAGCTCAGCTCCGTAACCGTCACGTACTGATAACATTCAGACATTAGTCAGTCAGCATGCCGTGGTAGAACTTAGTTATGATCGTCAAAAAAATCATCTCGGGGGTGGATAACCAAAGATGACAACAAAATTAGCCAATGCTGAAAATCTCAATGTGTTGTATGCATTAACAGGTGAGGTTAAAAAATGTTTATGGGAGCAATGACTGATCATCACGTTGGCTAGTGTACACCAAAACAAAGTTTGACGTACCATGTTTGAATTTTTGCCTCTCACATAATGCAATGCAATATCAACAATCAGACGAATATATGAATGATGCATATGTGGTATGCAATGAGGCGTGCAGGTTGAGCTGGCATAATCTGAAGCAGCATGCTTCATTGTTATTTCAAGGTTACAGTGCGAAGACCTTTAAGCAGGAACAGACGAATTGATCGATAACTTGTGTTTAAATTTTTCAAATTCGCCAGCGCCAGAATTCGCTTCAGCCCCACTCAACGCCATGAAAGTTAGCTCACATAGTCGAGGTACGCACCGATGTGGCGACGCTACGGCATCTGCTAGCATGTCAAATATTATGCCGATGCTCGCCATACGCTATCAGATGTTGACACGGTGCTTTGGCGTGCTATGAGAGCGCCACATAGCGGCAACCGGGTCCGGCCAGATTTTTCTTGTTGCTATTTGCTTAATTAAGTCATCTGGACTTGATTTCTTTTAAAGTGGAGGTTGTGGAGTTTTACAGACGCTGCCATTCAAGCTTGAATCGCAGCGTCTGTAAAACTCCACAACCTCCACTTTAAAAGAAATCGTCAAATGACAATTAGCAAATAGCAACAAGAAAATCTGCCAGTTTTGTTGCCGCTATGTAGCATCTCATAGCACGTCAAAACACCGTGTCAACATCGGATAGCGTATGGCGAACATCGGCATAATATTTTGACATGCTAGCAGATGCCGCAGCGTCGCCACATCGGTGCGTACCTCGACTAAGTGAACTAACTAAGTGGCGTTAGTGAACAAGCGAATTCTAACGCTAGCGATTTGAAAATTTAAACAAAGTTATCGATTAATTTCGTTCCTGCTTAAAGGTCTTTGCACTTAACCTGTAAATAACAATAACATGCCTTCAGATTATGCCAGCTCAACCTGCACTTATCATTGCATATACATATGCATCATTCATATATTGTATTGGATTATTGATTTACATTTATTATTGAGAGGCAAAAATTCAAACATGTAAATCAAACTTGTTTTGGTGGCACTAGCAATGTGATGATCAGTCATTGCCCTATGTAAACATTTTTTAACTCACCTGTTATCGCATAACACATTGAGTTTTCAACATTGGCTAATTTTGTTGTCATCTGTTATCAATTTTTAGAGATGATTTTTGACGATCATAACTAAGTTCTACCAGCATGCTGACTAATGCTGAATATTATCAGCATGTGATGGTTATGAAACTGAGCTTCTCACCAGAAGCACTACTTCATTTATTAGTGTATGAATTTGATATCATGTTGATGACATAATTTGAAATTATCCTAAGAAATTTGTTCATATCACAAAATTTGTTAGCAAAATGAACTCCTTGATAATAAAACAAGTTTATATTGTGTTTTGTTATTTTGGCTATTTATTCAGCCTAAATGATGAAATATTTAGTAATCAATCACTAAGAGTCTGATATTAGAACTTGTTATCAATTTGGCACAAATCTTTGTTAAAGTTCATTTTTTTTCTGTGTAGTGGAAAGTATGCTAAAGTTTCTCCAAGCAGTTATCAATGCGAAGGAAGGGCATACTTATTTTTCATTATTTTATAGTCATGTATATACTATTTTTGCCAAATAAAATGTGATGAACATAAGTTATACGGTTCGGGAAACCTGCTGTTGTTCTATTTCTTTTATACGCCCATAAAAGAATATGCCCTAAAGCCATGGGGTACGAATGAACTCAATACGTTAATATAATTCAAGCGTAAACTTTATTTTTGCCAGCTCTGTAGTTAGAAGAGTATAATTTGTCTGGAACTGTTTGAATCACAGGATAATTGGAACAAAATATTAATACCCTTAAAATCTAAGAATGGCCACTAAAGGGTGTATTCGATAAAAAAGGCACACAGAAAATCTTCTGTAACTTTTGAATCGTATGAGTAAAAAACCTAGAAATTTGAGTAGATCTTATCCATAGTGTATTATTTACATCTGCCAAGTTTCATAGTTATACATTCAGTAGTTCCAGTCATGTCGTCGAAACAAGAAATTGTCCGTGGGAAAATTTGGTGCACTCACCATCAAAATCCAGGGGCGTCCCACCGGTGGATTGCTAAAAGGCTTGGAATTGCAAATACAACTGTGTCTCGTGTAATAAGAACCTTCAAGGAGCGTCTGAGTGTCCAAAGGAAGGAAGGGAGTGATCGTAAAAGTGGTCCAATGGACAGTAAAATGGCCAGGAAAGTCGTACAACAATTCAAGAACCGTCCAAACATGTCAATTCGAGATGTCGCTGAAAAGTCTAAGTTGTCAGTTGGTTTTATGCAGAAAACCATGAAGCGTGCTAGGTTACATGTTTACAAAGTGCAAAAAGCCCCAAACCGGAATGAAAAACAAAACATCACTGCGAAAACCTGCGCCCGGAAACTTTACACGAAGCTGCTCGCCAAATCCGGTTGCATCGTGATGGATGACGAAACATACGTCAAGGCCGACTTCTGTCAACTTCCTGGGCAAGAATATTTCGTTGCCAAGTCGAAGTTCGATGTTCCGGAGGATGTTCGAAAGAAGAAACTATCGAAATTTGCAAAGAAGTTTCTAATCTGGCAGGCGATTTGCGGATGTGGTGAAATAAGTGCTCCCTTCATCACTTCCGGAACAATAAACGGTGCGATTTACACGGAAGAGTGCCTTAAGAAGCGTCTCTTGCCATTCATTAAGAAGCACAAAGGATCAACTCTGTTTTGGCCTGATCTAGCATCCTGCCACTACGCTCGAAACGTATTGGAGTGGTACCGAGCCAACGGAGTCAATTTTGTGCCAAAGAATATGAACCCACCAAATTCACCGGAACGTCGTCCAATTGAAAAACTCTGGGCAATTATGAAAACGGAACTCCGCAAACATCCCAAAACTATAAAAACAGAGCTAGAATTGAAGAAAATTTGGGTAAAAACAACAAAAACACTGGGAAAATCGGTTGTACAAAATTTGATGGGTGGAGTGAAAAGGAAGGTGCGGGCATTCGGGATGGGAGACGAAATTGAATAAAACAAATGTTGTAAATCAAAACTCATTAGTAGTTCTTCATTCCCTGAAAATTTCAAGAAAATCCGATAATCAGTTTAATTTTGATGAGTATATATGTGTGTGCCATTTTTATCGAATACACCCTTTAGTTCAAAACTTTGCAATACACTTCATAGTTGATAAATGTTAACTACAATGAAAGCTGACAACGACAAAATCACGCAAAAAGCTGCTTTGTTTGTATATCTGATTAATTTGTTATTCAATATTAAATTTTCTTAAAGATAAATCGTCCATCTCAAACCTTTGTGGGGGTACACGGTAAGCTTCCTTTACCCATTAATGGGTACAATTTATTATTATTGTTATTCCTCCTGTAGATTTTTTACGCATTTTACTGAAAAACGAGGTCTACCCATTTAAATGGGTAGACGCCGTTTTACGGTAAAATGGGTAAAAATTTCCACAGAAAGAATAACAACAATAATAAAGCGTACCTATTAATGGGTAAAGGAAGCTTACCGTGTATGTGGCGGAAAGTGTTGGCAGACTTTGTAAACCAAACGAACACCGTTGCCAAACCGTCGGATTGAATATTCGCATATCTCTATACTCTGAGGATTAAGGACTGCATCGTTAATTATGAGTAGACCTCTGAGGTTCTGTATGAATAAGACTATGACTTATTTTGACAGCTGTTTAGTGTCAATGTGTTGCTTGTCTTGTAAACAAACGAAAACCTTCAATAAAAGTTAAAGTTTTACTTCAAGCGGAACAATGCGAGGTCTTACAGAAGAAAAGCGAAAATTGGTTGTGACCAAGTTCTGCACTGAAAAGGGATTGTCGCTAAGAAAATTTGCAAAAGAAGAAGGTGTTAGTGTCTGAGCGATCCGAAATGCGATGAACCGGTTTATTATGCATAACACATTGAACGACTTACCCGGTCGTGGTAGAAAAACAGGTGCGCCAAACCCAAATTTGGACAAACAAATTCATTAAAGTTTTGAAGGAAAAAATGAGGAATCCACCAGAAATTGCGCAAAAAAGTGTGGAACGACGATTGGAATGGTCCAACGCGCAAAGGAGTGAAATTCTCTGAAGAAGTACCGGAAACAAAAATGTTCGAAATGCTGTGCATTATCATGGATGACGAGACGTGTCGTCAAATTGGACTGCAGGGCACTTCTAGGGGCACAGCTTTACACCGTGAAGCGTAAAACGGATGTTCCAAATTCGGAAAAATCGATTTTTTGGGAAATATTTGAAATTATTGGCCTGGTAAGCAATTTGCCAGTGAGGTATGAACACCATTTTTCACTACCGCAAATATGAACGCCGAAATGTACCAGAAGGAATGCCTGCTGAAACGAATTCTGCCACTAATCTGAAAACACAAAGGATCGACACTGTTTTGGCCTGATTTGGCATCCTGCCACTATGTACGTGCCACCTTGGAGTTGAAAAGAAAAATATGCAATTTGTGGAAAAGGCGATGAATGCTCCAAATTGTCCGCAAATAAGGTCCATTGATAAATTTTGGGCTTTCATGAAAGGAAAGCGGCGGAAGAGGGCTAGAGGAGCAGATGACATCATCAAATAAAAAACAAATAGACTGGGTAAACGTAAGCAAAACCATCGACGGAACGGTTGTGCAAACCCTCATGAGGAACACCAAGAAGAGGGTGCGAGTGCGGGCCAGATCAACGAATAATTAAATGAATTCTGATGTAATGGGTTTTTTATGGTCAATAAACAATGTAAATAATGATGTAGAAGGAGATGTTCGCTCATCACCATGAGGCACCAAGAGTGCACAACAATGTTTTTGGCTAGAATGAAAGATGTGAAGAGAAAGTGTTGAAAGTTCCGTCAGAGTGCGGCAGGTAGGAAAATTAACAGATGTTTTTGAAAATTGAGCGAAAGGGCATGTATCCAATGGTACTCGAACCATGGACGTCAATAATAAATGTAAATAAATTTAAGTTGCAAAATAAATAAAATATATTTAAATACATCACTTTTTAGGTTTAATGATAATTAACGATACAGTCCTTACTAGCATGACTCATTGTTAAAGATGCGGCCTATTTGGACAAGAAGATCACAAAGACTAAACTGCTTTTCAGGGTTCAATTCAACTCAATTTCGATACACACTCATCGGTCGTGCAGTAATGCTCTGTAGTTGTATATAACTCGAATCCCAAACTATCCGGCTGTTGAGCGAACGCATGCACGAAACTATTTTGAACGAATCAAATTGCTTCCCGGTCGTTGCTGTCATTTTAATGAAATCCGTTCGTAACCCACCCTCAAAAATCCTTTATATTGGCTTGAAGTTCGTTTGGCGTTTGAAATTGGAAATATAACTGTTGTTATCATGGCGCATTACTTGCTGAGTGCGGACCTTTTGCCTGCCACATCAAATAAATGTTGTCTGTGTCTCTGAGGTTGCCCCACTGACTGCTCTCAGCCTCTGGTGTCACCATCATTGTGACACTTTTGTTTTTGATTTAGTTTGCCGGCTGTGCATCCAAAACTCCATCAGGATCTCGTCGACAGTGTTACCCACTTCGGTTGACACTGTTGTTACTTTTGCGGATTTTGTCCCGTTCACAAGAAAGAGCCAGACTGAACGCTCGAGCAAGCGTGGTTCTAGCACAAGTTTTCTCATTTTAGAGCTTTGTCTTATTGCATTTCTTTACCACCGCAGAAAGTTGATCTTGCAGCCCAGAGGGTGGGATGTGAAAGTTTTTTTTCTTCACATTGCTCCTGCATTATCCCTAGGGGCTTATGTTTTCCTAACACGCGTATTTTCTTCACAGGTTGTCGAGTTGGTGCAGGAAATGAGGCAGTATTGTCGTTTCTGACGGAGCAGCCGAGTGATAAAGACTAAAGCTGCGGCCACGTCGGGTTGTCACGTTCAGCATGAGATTGGAATGTGGAAAGCTGAAACTTTTGTATGGGATCGGTTGATTTGATAATAAGATCATGGGCGTAGCTTTTGGGACTGCCTTGGGTTATTTTCGTTGTGGCACCTACCAGGACAAGTTTTTGTTTTTTTTCCTGAAAAGCAGCACGTCGTTTATCAAGATGAAAACTTTATCCAAATGTTTCTGCTTTCTCGTCCCTCATAATGGGATTCCAACCTTGGCGATCCATACAGATTAGACATAAATTTAAATTTCCATTTAGCTAAGCGATGGCCATTTTATCCAACATTTCGCACATCCATCATTCATGAAAATGACCAAACGACGCGACATCCATCATTCCAGCCCGACCAACACAACGCGACGGTTGACGGTTATAATTATTATCCGTTTGAGGCAGACCGCCCACTTCCGTCAGGTGAGCCACGGAGCAAGTGCTGAGCCTCCGGAAAAGTACGGAGATGTAACCCTTCATCATTGCTGCCACCATCATCATTTGCGGTGTTCCTTATGCCGGGCAACGATTTTGAATTCTAGCGGTTGTGCGGTGAATTTCAACTCCATCACTTGATTCAATACTACGGCGAGAGAAAATGGTATTTATCCTTTCGAGCTTTTCACCCCCGGCTTGATAAAACCCGCATTTGTCAGGTTGTGTGTGTGTGTCTGTGTTTGATAATGATGATTACAGACGTGATCACCGTGTTCGTCAGTCGGTCGTCGGAACGCGGCGTGTAATTCACAGTCAGTCATGCGGATACTTATGGGCATATTCGGTCGGCTGGGGGTGGCCATGAATAATGACACTTTTTTTTATAGTTGATATGAATTTATCACAGTAAAGTACCTAATTTATCAGTGGTCATGATGGCTGCTAATGCTTTATCCGGAATCATGCGTCTCTTTCTTAGCATTTATAGATTATACCTTATCTAAACTAGGTTATTATCGGATTTCACTTTTTACGTTAATAAAATCGTGTGAAAAAATAATTGTACCCTTTGAGCATTATAAAAAAAAGTCATTTCCAGCATGGCCAATTCAAGCAAGAGTGTGTTCAAAGAGCATATTGATACTGCGGTTGTATAAAACAAACATTTTCGTTAGTGGAAATCGTAGTATGCGTTGCTCGGAAGTAAACGCGAGAAGTTTTCAGCTGTCATTATTGCGCCATCCATGTTTTGTTTTACAATTTCTACGAGTATATTGTAAATTCTGAACTAACGTTTGCATTAAAAAAAATGGACAATAATTGCCGATTTTTCATGGGTTTACCTAAGCTCTCACTGACGAAACTACCCATGCAGCATCAATCATAGTAGCCCATGAGTCAGCAGGTAAAATTTGACAGCTCTACCAGTCGAACTCTAATCGTGATGGCAAAAACAGTGAAGCAACTTCGTTCAGAAGTGTGCGCGTTCAAAGAACGGCACCCCGCCGCGTCGAAAACGAACATCGTGTGGCACTTTGTGGACGCCGGATACACCGGTTCCGGCATCTAAAACATCTTGGCACTATTAGACAACAATCAGAGCATCGAAAAAAAGCCCGGTTCCGGACGGACGACGACCCTGAGCAACAAAGGATGCTGAAGAGGAAGACCAAGGGAAAAGTGGCTACATTGCTGCGTGCGCTTGGCCGGTGGTCGTTCAACCGGCCAAACAGTGAAAAAGAATGTCAGGAAACGAAAGTCGCGTCCACTGGTTTCGGAGCTGCAGGCAATGACGAAGTGGCAGCGGCTGAATAAGATGGTCAACTCGATTTACCCGGCGAATCGCGACGTGGCGTTGGGGATGGACGACGAGACCTATCTCACCCTGGATGGCAACGACTGGCAGGGCACTTCGTATTTTACTTCCCCCACGAAGGAAGTGAGCACCAAGAAGGCTGCTGTGGCTGACAATCAGCAAGATGGGGATGTCAAAGCCGCTCTTCTTTCGCTCTGGACTGCCCGTGAACGGTGAAATTTATAATACGAAATGCCTGTCGGAAGTTGCGTCGTTCTTAAAGAAATACCATAATGGCGAAGACGTAGTGTTCTGGCCGGATCTGGCGTCGGCCCACTACTCGAAGTGATAGTTGAAGGAGATGGAGCGGCTGAATATCGATGTGTTACCCAAGGCGGCGAACCCGCCCAACGTCCCCCAGCTACGTCCCATCAAGAATTTCTGGGCCAACCTGAAGCGTAAAATCTACTCCAACAATTTTGTCGTGAAAACTGAGGAGGAATTGATAAATGAAACGAAGAAAGAACTCAAAAACATGCCTACACGCATGTTACCTACCATGGGAAATTTATCAAAAGCAATTAACTGTCTTAGCTTTTTTTTATCACCATCCGAAAAAAGTCAATTTTTTCAAATGCAAACGTTACTCATCGTCTGATCATCCCAGTCGATATCGACAGAATCTCGCATTAGACGAACTAAAGAAACAATAAGTTTTCTGCGTTAAATGAAAGAGGAATTCGCCTGAAAATTCATTATCTGTGTAAGCTCTGACTAGGCTCACTAAACTTATTGTCTTTGCGCTCCATAACCTTGATTTTTGCTTTATCAAAATATTCCTTCAGCAGTTTTGAACGATGCTTCGGGTCGTTATTCATTTCTTCGGCATTTTCTCTCGTGCAAATGGCAACATGTGACTTTTCAGTTGGTCCATGATGCCGTTGATACGTACCAATGGGCCAACGCCTTTTTGGGAGAAACAACTTGGTACCGAACATAATTTCTGCGGTTGACAGGTCTGCGCATATACTTAATCCCGTCGGAGGAAAACCAATTGAATTTGCTTTCGTCGCTCCAGAGTACTTTCGACCAATCTTCCTGAGTCCGATGTTGGTGAGCCAAAGCTAAGGCAACCCTAGCCTTTCTGTTTTTCTCAGAAATGAGTGGTTTCTTACTCGGCCGACGACCATGAAATCCACCATCAGTCAAGCGACGCTTTACGGTTGAATTGTGAATTTTTATACCGTGGTGTTCGGCCAAATCCAGTTCTTCTGGGATCAGCTTTCGACATCATTGCTATCAAACAATCTTGCCTCTCAGTGGTAACTTTTGGTCGACCTGGCCTCGGGGAACTTCGACGTAGCCTCTTTCCTTGTTTTTCTTGTTACAGAAGCTCACTAATTGACGAGAAATGCAAAAACCCCGTGCAACTTGAGCTTGTGAGTGTCCTTCTTCCAAACATTTCAGCACGTCCTCCCTGAGTGCGAGCGGGTATTCGTTTGGTTTGATCCATTTTCGCTATTTGAACATTCATTTAGTAATATAATAGTGAAATATTATGTAAAACTTTAAACTTATCACGAATAATCACCTTGTCAAATGACTTTTGAGCTGTGAAATTACACCAAAACAGGGTTAAACCCTCTGATCCAAACGGAAATGCGCAACCGATTATACCAAATGAATGGAGAACCATAACAAAACAAACAAACGTCAGATCGGTTGCGTTTGGCAGTGCACTATGGTCCAGATTACGAATTTACGAGGAAACATGCTCCCAGCGCCTAAACTTGAAACTTTACGGCAAAATGATGTTCTACAACATGGTTTGTATCACTAAGGTCCATTTTGTGATGTTAATTAAAATTAGGGTGGTCCCCATTTTCACGGAAATACAAAACTTAACTTTTTTATTTGCAGAAATAGACGTTTACACTCTTCGGCAAAGTTGTAGCGCAAGAAATTTCATGGAATTTTCCTATACCGATTTAGAGCAACTTTTCTCTCATCAACTTAGGGTGTACCATAAAAAAAAAGTTTTTCTGTCCTAACATTTTTATTTCAATTTCCATCGTAAAATGTTGTCTAGACGAGTTGTAGAACTTTTAAAGGCGTGTATTTTGTTATAATAATTTTGTCGCTAGCTTCAACCAATCAATAGTTATTGAAGTTTTTCTTTTAAAACCATGCCAGATTCAAATATAATTTTCTCAAGATACAGAAATAACATATCTCTAGTTTTCACATATGCTAAACAACATAAATTGTCCTTTTGAATGACGTCTTTAATTTTTTTTTGTGTTTGCCCCAATCATAAAAATCAACATTTGAAAAGGGCGAGCAAAACTTCAATAACTATTGATTGATTGAAGCTAGCGGCTAAGTTTGTGCACCAAAGTACGCGTTTTTATAAGTTCTAAAACTCGTCTTAACACAACTTTACGGTGGGAATTGAAATAAAAAAGTTAGGGCAAAAAAAAACATTTTTTTATGGTACACCCTAAGTTGATGAGGGAAAATTGCTCTAAATCGGTCAATTTTCAAGCTACATAAAAATTTATATAGAAAAATTCCATGAAATTTTTTGCGCTACAACTTTGCCGAAGAGTGTAAACGTCTATTTCTGCAAATAAAAAAGTTAAGTTTTGTATTTCCGTGAAAATGGGGACCATCCTAATTTTAATTAACATCACAAAATGGACCTTAGTGATACAAACCCTGTTGTAGAACATCACTTTGCTGTAAAGTTTCAAGTTTAGGCGCTGGGAGCATGTTTCCTCGTAAATTCGTAATCTGGACCATAGTGCAGTGTTGCGGTTTTTATTTTTCAAAAAAATTGAATGTCAAATCACTTTTGAGCGCTACTGTATATCTATCGATATGATCAGTACAGAGATCGTGTGTACTTTTTTTTTTAACCAAATTTGAGCAAAATAATTATCTCTATTTAAGTGATTTCATTCGGTGAATAATTAATCAGTAATATTTATTATTTAATTTTGAAGTCAATTATTTAGGTTGTTTCGGATTCGACTGGTGTTTGAACTCACGACCAGAATCGTACAATATCAGACAGAAAATTTCAGTTTTTAATGAATCTCATCGGGCTTGACTTTGCAAGAGTTTTTCATGATTGGAGGAAAAAAACTCACAACTCTGAATTCCCATCTTTTCCACACGGTTTAAAAAGCAACATTTAATATGCACATATGCACTAATGCACATCTGGCTAGATTTTGCTGAAAGTAATGGGATATTTCATGTAAATTTAGGTCACAAAAAGCCTGAATCTAGTCTGTTGTATGAGAGATTGCAAACGTTGCTGTAGGGCGTATGAAAGATTGCAAACAATTTCGTTGTTCACGTTTTCTTTGGCTTGAAATCAAACAAGGGCAAATTTTATGCGCCTGTTTAAATCCATTATTTATTTCTGTGCTGGTAAGTTTTGTGTAGATGCCATTCATAGAAAAAAATAAAATAAAAATATGCCGAATTCTGTCGGTTCAAACGTTATTTTTTTTTTGCATAACCTTTAAGATTAACTTCTTGTGCATAATGTAGCAATGAGAGTGGCTCAAGAATCTTTTTTTTTTTTTTAATAAGAAGGGGTTCAAACTTCTTTCAAAACATACTTCTTACCTAAGAAATACACGTTTTCTGTGTCTGAATAATTCTCATGTTTGGTTGAAGATTGTGTTTCATTTGTATGAAAGCCGCCTCTTCCAGAGGAAAGAGGGTCTCGAACTATAATAGAAAAAAAAAATTGCCTTAAAAAACCCCCAATTGCCAAATTTGTTTCCATTTGCTTGATTAATTCTCGAGTTATGCAGAAATATGTTCATTTGTATGAGAGCTCCCTTCCTTATAGAGGGGGAAGGGGTGTCAAACAATCATTAGAACCTTCTCCAGCCCTAAAACCCCTGCAAATAAATTTTCTCGCCGATCGGTTCAGTAGCTTCCGAGTCTATACGGGTCAGACAGACACACAGAAATTCAATTGTATGTACATATATTGAAATCCTGCCATATGAGCCTCCCCTTTCAGAGAAGGGAGGGGTCTCTGACTATCTTAAGATACTTTCCTGAGTTATGCAAAATACTCCTCAGTGTTAAAATTTCACGCCGATCAGCTTCAGATAGTAGTCCGAGTCTATAAAGTTTAGACAGACAGACAGACAGACAGACAGACAGACAGACAGACAGACAGACAGACAGACAGACAGACAGACAGACAGACAGACAGACAGACAGACAGACAGACAGACAGACAGACAGACAGACAGACAGACAGACAGACAGACAGACAGACAGACAGACAGACAGACAGACAGACAGACAGACAGACAGACAGACAGACAGACAGACAGACAGACAGACAGACAGACAGACAGACAGACAGACAGACAGACAGACAGACAGACAGACAGACAGACAGACAGACAGACAGACAGACAGACAGACAGACAGACAGACAGACAGACAGACAGACAGACAGACAGACAGACAGACAGACAGACAGACAGACAGACAGACAGACAGACAGACAGACAGACAGACAGACAGACAGACAGACAGACAGACAGACAGACAGACAGACAGACAGACAGACAGACAGACAGACAGACAGACAGACAGACAGACAGACAGACAGACAGACAGACAGACAGACAGACAGACAGACAGACAGACAGACAGACAGACAGACAGACAGACAGACAGACAGACAGACAGACAGACAGACAGACAGACAGACAGACAGACAGACAGACAGACAGACAGACAGACAGACAGACAGACAGACAGACAGACAGACAGACAGACAGACAGACAGACAGACAGACAGACAGACAGACAGACAGACAGACAGACAGACAGACAGACAGACAGACAGACAGACAGACTCGTGTCAATGCGTTTCCCCATACGGGAGCAACGAAAAACGAGTGCGAAAAAAAGTGAAAACAAATCTGCCGAGATAGTATCCTTTGAGGTGGTCTAGTGCGTAGAAGAAATAAGCTGGTCCAAAACTAGGCTGGTGCATTTTTATTTATTTTTTCAATTCGCGGCGTAAGGAAAAATAAATATTCAAAAAGTCTCGAACATATAATTGGTGCCTCGATCGCGCTTTGAATTCGTGTTCGCACGTCAGCGTGGAAATCAGGGCAGCGATTGTGTGGCGTTCCGTCGCAGGTGATCGTTTCTTCGAGGTTCAGGCCGTGAAGATTTCGGTAGTCTTGCAAAATGATGGAGGAGGATGATCCTCCACCCTCAAATACGTGCGATGAAGGTGGTGATGTAGAGACCGCGCATGTTAAAGCAAATCCGTTTGCAAAAAGTGGAATGTTGCCAAGGTCACCAGTGGCGAATAAAGTGGCCGTAGCTAGTGGAAGCAACATAGGAGGGGCGCAAGAAATTCAAGAAGAGTCGGGCGGGCTCTGGGCTGAGCCTGCTGTTTACGCCGAAAGCCAGTAGTGGCAAAACTCAGCCAGAGCAGCAGGGCCTTCAGCTTGGCAGAACCATGGTGATGGAAGTTAAAGAAGGTTGATGAGCTCTATGAGTTCATCAAAGGGAAAATAACGTCCATCACAAGATCCGGGCGCTAGTGACGGGCATTAAATCCACAATGTTAGCGGTCGAACGTGAGCAGCAAGATTGAGAAATAGGCGGAAAAGGCCGAAAAAGAAGTGAAGGAAATGTCAGTAAACCATCGTGCGGGTGGTAAAAGAGATCGCGAAACACCAGGTGAGGAAGAAGTGTCCAAGAAACAAAAAGAAGACATCGGTGAAGTGGGGACAATGGAAGGCAAGGGTAGTAAATGGCAAATCGTGCCACGGAAAAACGAAACGAAGGAAGAAAAGAAGAAAAAGGAGGAAAAGAAAAAGGAAGAGAAGAAAAAGAAGAGCAGGAGATGGAAGAGGCTAGGAAGAAGGGAGAGAAGAAAAAGTGGACCGGCAGAAATGGAAAGCGAGATGCCTTAGTTGTAGAAGTGAAGGGGCAACAACACATGCTGAAATCCTCAGAAGAGTTAAAGACGATCCGGAACTAAGGGAGCTAGGAGCAAACGTGATAAAAACCAGGCGCACCCAGAAGGGGGACATGCTATTCGAATTAAAGAAAGATCCTTCGGTCAAAAGCGCAACGTTCAAGTCACTCGTCGAGAAGTCTCTTGGTGACGGCGCAAACGTTAGGGCCTTATCACAGGAGACGGTGGTTGAGTGCCGGGATCTAGATGAGGTAACAACAGTAGACGAAGTAAGAGTGCGCTGCAGGTGCAAGGTGAACTAGGAGATGAGCCGATGACAATCCGGTTGAGAAAAAAATACGGGGGCATGCAGACGGCGGCGATCCGTCTGGCTACAGCCTCTGCCAACAAACTGTTGGCGGTAGGTAAAGTAAAAGTTGGGTGGTCAGTATGTCCGCTAAAAGTCACCCCTCGAGTCACAAAAGAGATGGAACGATGCTATAAGTGCATGGGATTCGGCCACCTGTCGAGAAACTGCGAGGGTCCTGACAGATCGGATCGGTGCCGAAGGTGCGGAGAGAAGGGTCATATCGCTAGTGACTGCAAGAAGCGACCTAGGTGCATGCTCTGTACAAACGAGGATGACAACGACCACATCACGGGAAGCTACAAATGCCCGGTGTATCAAAAAGTGCGGGCGAGCCAACAATGATCGAGATAATCCAGATAAATCTGAACCATTGCGACATCGCGCAGCAACTGTTGCAGCAGTCAACAACGGAAACCATGTGCGACGTTGCAATCATTGCAGAACCGTATCGAGTACCCTCGGAAAACGGCAGGTGGGTGGTAGATAGTGCAGGAATGGCTGCCATACATGTTATGGGTAGATATCCTATCCAAGAAGTGGTTTCGAGCACGCATGAAGGCTTCGTGATTGCCAAAATCAACGGAGTCTTTGTATGCAGTTGCTACGCACCACCTCGATGGACGGCGGAACAATACCACCAGATGTTGGATGAACTCACCGTACATTTGATCGGGCGGAGACCTGTCATCATCGCAGGAGACTTTAATGCTTGGGCAGAAGAGTGGGGTAGCAGATGTACCAACGCCCGTGGGTTCAGCCTTCTGGAAGCGCTAGTAAAGTTGGAGGTTCAGCTGGTCAATGAAGGCACCGTTAGCACTTTTCGCAGAGATGGTCGTGAGTCCATTATCGACGTTACTTTTTGCAGTCCGTCGCTGATGAGAAACATGTATTGGAGAGTGAGCGAGAGTACACAAATAGCGATCATCAGGCGATCAGGTACACAATCGGCAAAGGGAACTCAGTTTCAGTACGACGGATGAATACGAACGAACGAAACTGGAGGACAAAGGAGTTCGATAGCGACCTTTTTACAGAAGCACTGCGTGTGGAAAGCACCCCTCGGACGCGGAAGAGCTGACAGCATGGCTGACTGCGGCATGTGACACCACCATGCCGAGGAAGACGAAGCCGAAAAACAAACGGCGCCCAGTATACTGGTGGAACGAGGCACTCGTGCTAGTTGTTTCAAAGCCAGAAGGCGAGTTCAGCGCGCAAAAACGGAAGCGGATAGAGAAGAGCGTAGGGTGGCATTCCCGGCGGCCAGAACCGCATTAAAACGAGAAGTACGGAGAAGCAAGTCCAGTTGTTTCGAAGAACTGTGCCGAGATGTCGATGCAAATCCCTGGGGCAACGCTTACCGAGAAGTGATGGCAAAGTTTAAGGGTCAAGCGACACCGGTTGAAGGATGCCCGGACAAGCTGAAGACGATCGTGGATGGTCTCTTCCTGCAGCACGACCCTACGGCATGGCCACCAACACCGTACGGCAATGAAGTGGCAGGAGCAACTGGTGGTACACGAGTCTTCAACGATGAGCTCTTGTCAGTGGCAAAGGGCTGAAGGTGAACAAAGCTCCGGGTCCGGATGGAATTCCCAACGTGGCATTGAAAGCGGCACTGCAGAGGTATCCCGACATTTTTAAGTGTGTTGCAGAACTGTCTAGAAGAGGGGAGATTTCCAGACAGGTGGAAGATTCAGAAGCTGGTGCTACTACCAAAGCCAGGAAAGACGCCAGGGAACCAGCATCGTATCGACCCATATGCTTGTTGGATGTGCCAGCGAAGCTGTTGGAAAGATCATCCTAAACAGGTTGATGAAGTGCACGGAGAACGAGCATGGCTTGTCAACAAACAATTCGGGTTCCGGAAAGGAAAGTCAACGGTGGATGCAATTCGGATTGTCATCGACAGTGCGTATAAGGCACACAAGCAGCAGAGGAGAGGTAATCGATATTGTGCGGTGATAACGATAGACGTCAAGAATGCCTTTAATAGCGCTAGCTGGGAAGCCATCGCCGAAGCGCTACACAGAATTCTGGTGGTTCTGGTATACTTATTTGGACAGATTTTGGTCCAAATAAGTATACCAGAACCTCGATTTTTCATCAGATGGGCTCTGGAAACCTTTAAACGCCTTTATCTTCTTTAATAAGTGTCTAATAACTTAAATAGGGTGTTTAAAATCGTCGATTTTCCGTACTCTGATTTTGGTCCAAATAAGTATGCTAAAACCTCGATTTTTCCGGAAAGGGAAGTCTACAGTGGATGTTATTTGGAAAGAGGTCGAGACAGCCGTATAGACGTCCAAACAGAAGCGAAGAGGCGATCGATATTGCGCTATTGTTACGATTGACGTTAAGAATGCCTTCAATAGTGCCAGCTAGGAGGCTATCGCCGAGTTACTGCACAGAATGAAGGTCCCTGATGACCTTTGCAGAATTCTGAAGAGTTACTTTCAGAACCAGGTGCTGATCTATGAGATCTCTGTGGGGCGGAAATCGGTGAACATCACGGCGGGAGTTCCGCAAGTTTCCATCCTTGGCTCAACAGTTTTAACGGGATTTACAACGGTGTCCTGACGCTGAAGCTTCCCAAAGGCGTAGTGATCGTTGGCTTTGCAGACGACATAAGGCTTGTACTCGAAAAAAATGCACCATTTTTATCCGTGTGTATTTTTTTTGTCCGTTAGTAAAAATTTATGAAAATATGGGCATAACTAGTTTGGAGTGAATTGTTCACATGTGCAAAATTTCATAACAATCGGTTCAGTGGTTATTGAGATGTCATCGATATAAGAAGAAAATCGCCTGAGAATTTTGCGCGCCGTCATGGAAAATCCGACTGTGACCATGAGATGGATCGGAGAACAACTGGGAATCACCCATAAAACTGTGTCTCGGGTAGTAAAATCGTTTAAGGAGTCCCAAATGACCGAGCGGCGGACTGGAAGTGAAAAAAATCGAAGACAGCTGACCCTGTGAAGGCCCGGAAAGTGTTGGATTTTTTCAAGTGTAATCCGAACCTTTCGATTCGCGACGCGGCTCTGAAGGCAAAGTGTTCAGAAAACCATGAAACGAGCTGTGCTTTGTGTATTCAAGGTCCGCAAGGCACCGAACCGGCGTGATCAACAAAACACGGCGGCCAAATCCCGCGCAACGAAGCTGTATCGGGAATGGTTAACGCAACCGATGTGTGTGGTTATGGATGATGAAACCTACATCATGGCAGACGCAAAACAGATACCGGGGCCGGAGTTCTACGTTGTCAAATGACGGTTTGATGTTCCGGTAGGCATAAGGAAGAAAAAAGTGGACAAATTCGCCAAAAAATACTTGCTCTGGCTAGCCATATGCCAATGCGGTAAACTGAGTAAACCTAACATCACAAAGGGTACCATCAACAGCGAAATTCACCGCATCGAGTGCCTCCAGAAGTGTCGGTTGCCCTTTTTCCGGTCCCATGAAGCCGAGACATTATTTATGCCGGACCTGGCATCATGCCATTACGTGCGATTGACGTTGGATTGGTACAATAACGAGACAATAACGTTGTTTTTGTACCAAAAACCGCCAACCGCCGAAGTTCACCAGAGATTCCATGATTTTGGGCCATAATGAAGGCCAAAGTTCGAAAACCGTCCAAGGTGCTTAAAAACGAGGTGGAGTTGACGATAGAATAGATGAAAGTCACCAAAAAGGTCAGCTCCACCACTGCACAAAATGTAATAAGGGGTCTTGAGGGAAAGGTGCGGGATTTCAGCGATGGAAAGTAAATTGAATAAAGTAATTATGCTGATGTATTAGTTCATTCCAAAGTTTCAAGAAAATCCGACTTAAAATAAATTTTTGGCGAACACTTTTGTCTGGTGCATTTCTTTCGAGTACAGGCCTTAGTATTGTCAGTGACAGGCGAAACACTGGAAGAAGTGGAAATATTGGCAACCGAAGCAATCGGCATAGTTGAAAACTGAAAGAAAGTGAACGAAGCTGCAGATAGCCCACCACAAAACGGAAGTGCTAATGGTCAGCAACTGCAAACCGGTACAGCGATCAGAAATCGTCATCGGAGGGCTTGCCATAGCCTCGAAGCGCGTGCTGAAGTATTTGGGTGTGATGAGCGACGACCGGCTAAATTTCAACAGCCACGTAGATTATGCTTGTGGGAAGGAGGCGAATGCCACCAATACGGTAGCCAGAATCATGCCGAATAGCTACGGACCTAGCTGTAGCAAGTGGCGTCTATTTGTTAGTGTATCGTCATCGATCTTAAGGCACGGAGATCCAGCCTGGGTCGCTGCGCTGGAAATCAACCGAAACCGGGCGAAGTTGAACAGTACGTTCAGGCTTATGGCCATGCGAGTCGTGAGTGCGTACAGAACTATTTCATCGGAGGCAGTATACGTCATTGCCGGAATTATCACGATTGGCATCAGTCTCGTGGAGGACTATGAATGTTATCAGTGGAGAAATATCGAAAGCTGGTGAGAGCGGAATCGATGACTAAATGGCAACGAGAATGGATGATGGACGTACCTGGTCATACCGGATTTCTCGATCTGGATGAAAAGCAAGCACGGAGAGGTAAATTTCTATCTTACGCAGTTTCTGTCTGGCCATAGTTGCTTTTGTCTGGAATGCGCAGACGTCCAAGAGACACCAGAGCACGAAGTCTTTGAGTACCCACGATTTGGAACAATGCGAAGCGAGATGCTTGCCATCGGCGAGGCAGATACCAGCCCAGTTAACGTCGTCTATAGAATGTATCGTGACGAAAGTGTTTGGAATGCGACTAACGGAACCATAACGCAAATCATGTTGGCTTTGCAGCGAAAATGGCTGGAGAAGCAAGAAGCGAGTGGCTGAGTGTAGTAGCGGGGTTTCGATTTCGGGTGATGTTTTGCCGTCAGGATTACTCGAATCGATGGCGTCAGTATGTGAGAGCTAAATGGCTCACCGTCATTCGCTTTGGGATCCACAGGCGGGTAATCCTCCACCGGAGAAGGGTAGATCCGATGTCGGGGGCTACTCAATTCGATGACGCTGAGGGTAGGACCTAAGTGGTTCAACCAAGTAAGGCGAGAGCTAAATGGTAGTGGCAACGAGTAGGAGCTAAATGGCTCTATTGTAGCCAAATGGCCAAGATCCTCCACAAAGTAATACCATAGGGCAGTCCAGTGTTGGGGTTCCGATTGTGTAACAAGGAAACGAGTTTTAGTGGGATCTGAAGTCGGCCTTTTCTCAAAGGTCAACCCTGACCGCACTCTAACACAGTGCACGATCCATACACAGTGCAACAACACAGTGCACAGTCCATAAGGATTTCCTAAACCTTGAAAAAAAATAGACAGACAGACAGACAGACAGACAGACAAACAGACAAACAGACAAACAGACAGACGGACAGAAAAACATACTATTGACCAACTTTTAGAAGGCGCGCTTGGGCAACAAGGGTCGAGCTTGTGTTAAATAGGCATCAAAATTTTTAGTAGCAAGGATGTCGTCCATAATAACCTTCGAGAAGTATGCCACGAAGGTCGACAAATGGTTTAACGTGGTTTTCATAACTTAATAAATTCTATGCCTCGACGGTTTGAAGAAGTCACAATGAGAAAAGGTTATAAGGTCATATTTCTGACCTTT
The DNA here is from genome assembly GCA_034211315.2 of Aedes japonicus. Lineage (NCBI taxonomy): Eukaryota > Metazoa > Arthropoda > Insecta > Diptera > Culicidae > Aedes > Aedes japonicus. The sequence goes on along the minus strand of JASCZW010010606.1, from coordinate 12,388 downwards.
ATTAGTCGGATGCAAATTACCGCATGGAAGATGATGCCCGTTGAACAAAATTTGTTTAACTATAAGTCGTACTAAAGGGTGTTTCGATCAAAATTTGGTCAACTTAAACTTGACGCATTTTCTTTCATCGTACAATAAAAACTTTAACACACCCCTCATTTTGAAGTTGTGTGCGTGTAACATCATGCCTCTATTTTGATTTTGAGATTAGAAATTCAGTTATCAAAATGTCGTCGAAGGAAGAGAAGCAACGCATCAAAATTTTGCACGTGCATGGCGAAAATCTAAACAACTCTCACGCCAAGTTGGCGAAATTGTTGAATGTGGCTAAATCAACTGTTACTAACGTATTGAAAAAGTTCGGTGAACGTTTGTCGACAATCAGGAAAGCTGGATCGGGGAGAAATCGAATGCTGGAGGTCACAGCGGCGACAAGCGGAACCCCAACCTCTCCGTCCGAGATATCGCAAAGAAGCTGGGAGTGGCGCCTTCAACCGTGGACAGAACTAAAAAACGAGCTGAACTGTTGACTTACAAGAAAGTGGTGACTTCTAATGGCGACGATAAACAAAACACGCTGGCCAAAGCACGATCGCTTGTTAACGACGATGCTGGCGAAGTTTGATTGCGTGGTACAGGACGATGAAACTTACGTCAAAGCAGACTTTATACGGCAACCGGACAGGGAAAAGGTGGCAGATATTTTCAAGCCCATTAAACTGTCAAACTTCGCGAAGAAATATCTGGTGTGTCAGGCCATCTGTACCTGTGGCTTGAAGAACAACGTTTATATTGCGACCGGAACCGTCAACCAGGACTTTTTTTTATAGTGAGTGCCTACAAAAACGTCTACTGCCTTTCCTGAAGCGACACAATTGTTCCGTTCTATTTTGGCCGGATTTGGCATCTTGCCATTACGGAAAAAAGCCATGGAGTGGTATGCTGGCAACAACGTTCAAGTGGTGCTCAAGGACAAGAACTCTCCCAATACGCCAGAACTCCACCCAATCGAACAATATTGGGCCATCGTCAAGCGGAACCTTGAGACGACTCAAAAAGCTGTTGTGAGCGAGAAATAGTTCAAGGCAAACTGGCCTTCTACGGCGAATAAAGTGGACAAGGAGACTGTACAAAATCGACTCACACATTACTGTTTGATCAAATTTTGATCGGAGCACCCTTTAAATGAATAATCAAAAAACTTTACTAAGAAAATTCAGATATCTACAATGTTAATTCAAATTCAACATTTACGGACGCACCCTGCACTGAAGAACAACATGTAACACAAACCGACATGAGGTTTTCATTAAACTTGATGTCTCTCGAACGAATGGTAGCAGGCACCCACTACATCAGGACCAAGTCCACCGCCACAACGACTGCGGTTTTGCATAATTATCGTTATTGACGACGAGTTAAAGTTGAATTGTATCTCATCGTCTGCTGTCGCTGCCATTTATGCCATTCTCGTCGCCATCATCATTGGAATTATCGGTATTTCGCGCGGTATGATGATGGTCCGGAGTATGAATTTATTACCGCGTGGGGGTGGTTTCTCTACACCGCCCACATCGCTGAGCGTCAAATGACATACGGGAGTTCCTAAGGGGTCTCCGTATAAAATTTCGATCCCGGTGCACCTCGCCTCGATTGATGATGGCAAATAAAATTGTTTTCAACGGATCAATGGCATTTGCGATGCAGTTGCTCTCGTAGTTTTAGCCATTATTGTTTGGAAAAGTGGATTTGCGCCAAATACTTCGTGCTGTAGCGATTTAATTTGATTTCAGATAAATTGTGCCACCTTAGATGACGAAATGTCATCTAGAAGCTTCAGGCAAAAATAAACTTCGTATTGTAGCAGAAAGTAATTATGGAAAAACTCGATCTCGAGATATTCGAAGGAAGCGTTTTCACATCTACTGGCACACTGGAAAACTCATTTCTCATAATAAGACACAACTTTATCTACCCCTACGTAGCATGGGACAGTCATATGTTCAACATGCAAAATCCTCACACCCTCCCGCACCAAACTGTCATAATTCTCGGAGGCAACAGAATTCCGAGTTTTGGATTATCGCCAAAATGCAACCATTTCCCATCTCAGCTCTAGAGGAGGAATAAAAAAAAAAGTTAATGTCATGTCCTTTGGAAGCTGTGCAGTGTGCTCTAGCAGCTGGGAGGGAAACATTATCATAAGTTTGCAGTCACTCAAAGAAATGGGATATCTGTTTCCTACGTTTTGAACATGAGAGGAGCAGAAAGTTCTGTTTTCTCTGCTTCCCTTGACCTTGGTTTACTTTGACTTGAAACTTTTTCCTTTCATTTCTTTCCAGCCAGTAAATTTTATCTCAATAGACTTTGGCCATTGGCTTTAAAGCGAAGTTTACTCAAAGGGAGGGTATGTAAATCTCCGATGAAGCTGAGTAAACTTTTTTTTTGCAACGATATAAGGCAGGGTGCTTCAAGTTTTTGCTTTGCAGTTTTTCTATCATGCAAAGATTTATTCATTCAACTTCAGACCATGAATTCTAGAATCCAGAAAATCAATGAGACGTCATTTTGTTAAAGGTTCAGACATTACTGATTCAATTCAAATCGAACTAACCTGGTCACTAGTCACCCCATTTGGCTCTCAGTGAGTTATGATCCACTCTGGAAAATTAAAAAGCGTTGAGACCATGTCTTCACAAAGCTAGATTCTGAACGGCAGTTGAAATTTGCAACTTTTCATGGTTCATATTCTGACTAAACTACTAAACGTCTAAGAATGGCACTTTTCTGCACTCCTCCATCAGAAACTGTACGCAAAGTAGGTTGCAATTGGATACAACATGAAGCAAGAGCAACTACTTCGTCCGACAGAAAACTGAAAACCCAACAGTGGGTTGCACAATCATCACCAGCGGAAGGGATGCACAGTGTGAAATGAATAATCCCTCTCAATTGATTCCGGATTGATTGGATTACCTTCTCCACGCCATCCCCACTTTGCTTGATTTGTTGAAAGACGGAGCAAATAGCCTGTAACCATGATTTTACCGAATTGAAGGATTCCATCGCACCTTGTGGAGTATGTTTAGTGATTCAGACCAGTCAACTTGTGATTGTGCTTTCTGATTTGGGAATATCCTGTCGTCCTACATATCGGGAAGCCCATTCATCCGGTTCCTAAATCCAGTGGGGGGGAAGCTTGGTCTATCTTCTCGCATGTTCGGGCGAGATTATCATGCATTCATCATGTTCAATCGAGTGTCGAACTAGGAAAAAGCTCTGTCATTATTTAGGCAAGGTTTCGATGAGAGTAAACCGTCAACAGCATTCCGCCCCAAAACAGGGATTCAAGAAAGGCAACAATGATGGCAGTATTATATGGGCTTTACTGGATGACAAAGGAGTCTTTTGGACGAGTAGGGTTACCAAATGTTACAACAAACCCCCTCGAGGGTATTACTTTATATATGTAGTAATATCGTTTTATTGGAATGTATATAAAGAGTATAGTTGTCAATTTATCGAATTATTTATTGTCACTACCACAATAACCTTAGTTCGGCATAGTTTTTTTTCTTAATCTGTTAAAAATAGTAGTTCTGGCTAACTCAATTGAGTTTCTTGACTTGAAAACATCTTACAGACATCGACAAAATAAAGTTCCCATGATTTCAACAAGCCCCCTTCATGATTTCAACAAGCACTTTCTAAAAACTTCAACTTCTCAAATGATATAATATATTTTTTAAAAAGATGATTTAATCATACTTTATTGAAAACATTCACTAGAAAGTTATAACAACCAAACCTCTGAAATACAATTTTAACATAATTAGTTGTGATATAAAAAAGTGCCCATTTATAAAAACCTTGTAAATCGTTGGCATGCTCATCACGAGGCCCCTCAAATTGTCGATTTCTGACATTTGGATTCAAAACATTTTATTTGTCTCAGTTGACGATGTTTTTTCAGTTCACGATGTTTTGATATAATTTTCGTTGAAATAATGGAAAACGCAGTGCTGTCAATATCAATTCCTTTAAGTACCCGTAAATTGGTGGTTCGAGGTGTAGAAAAAGAGAATCGCAGCGGTTTATTGCAGGAAAGTACCGCATGAGAAAAGCAGCTGTCAGAGAAAAAAAAATAATTGAAGTACAGAACATTTGGATCAGGAAACGGATACAAGAATGAACAACAAAATCTTGCGGGCAGTTAAGAAAAACACAAAAATTACTGTCAGGCAGACACAGAAAAACCCCTTAGCCACCAATAACCGATCAAACAATCCGCCGAAGAGTTGCAGAGCATGGTTTGAAAAACAAGCTTTTCCGGAAGTTGCCATTCATCAACAAAAGCAAATTCCAAAATAAGTTGCAACCAGTCTTGATTAGTGATCCTCATAGTAAGAGATATGCGGAAGCAGCCATTTTAGAGCCAATCGTGTAGCAAGAGCTGTCAAATCTGAGCCAATCGTGCAAATTTTGCTCTGCGGCAAGTGTTATCAGCCTCTGTGAATAAAATAAACACCGTTGCCAAATCGTTGAATTCAATTTCCGCTTACCTCTTGCTATGAGGATCAGTAGTCTTGATAAAAGTTAAAAGCTTGGATTTTCAGGCAACATAACATTGACTACCTATAAGCTCCATGCGAAAATCAAATGATAACTCGTGACAACAAACGTAACCAGAAGAATTAACGTTCGATTTTTAAATTACTTCGATATTCATTCATGTAAACAGGTTCATTTTCAATATGATTTTCGAAACGTCAGAAAAAAAAATCAAAACACCTCAATGAATATCAATTACTCGTCGGAAGAGGCGAACCAGCCCAGGAGGCTGAAAGCCACTTTAATAAAGATAAAAAAAAAAATTACTCGTCGGGTTTGGAAAAAATGCATGGGCAGCCCAGTCCAGGGTATTTTTGCACAACATTGCGAGCATCTATTCTTCTGGGACGATGATGACGGCCCGCTTTGTTCCATGTTCGTATTATGATTCAAAATCACTTGATAATAATAATAAAAAAAAAACATCACAAGAGCTGATTTTCAATTTTCGTCTACGGTAATTCATGCTTACCGATTGATAATCAAAACAACAGTGACACCAGATTTTTGACACACAATTAGAGTTAGCTTGTTTGCCACAAACAAAATTCAGTAGGCATAGAAATGACAGCGGTAACTAAGAAAACCGGGAAAGTGAACATCATCTTTACACTGTGTTACCAACGAATGAGAACAATGGGTTGACTCAATGCAGAGTATCCAGGAGGCTCGGTAAGGTTAGGGTAAGTTATTTCTTTATATTTAGGCTAGTTTTGTTTATAGTAAATATTAAAATTTCATCTGGCACATTTTGGAACATGATTGGAAAAAAAACCCATAGAAACTTGATGTAAATAAATTAGGACTAACATAAATCAACCTGTAAATAGTCACCCAGCGTTTTGAGCCATTTTTTTGTAAATCTATGCATGCAGATCAAATATATATAGATATATACATATAAAATAAATAAATAAATGTATATATACAGTAAATAAAAGAAAAAGACGACAAAGATCGCACTAAAATCTGAATACACTCAATAAAAACACGTAGCTAATCGACTAACCCCTCAGCGACGGCTCGCATCTTGGAAGTTGTCAGTTGACAAGTGGCTGGTCAATGTTGGCATTAACGATGCCCGGAAAAGGTGAGCAAGAGAGAGAGAGAGAGAGAGAGGAGAGAGAAAGAGAGAGAGGGAGGTGTGAAAGAATGAGAGAAGAGATGTAAAACGGTCGGTCGCAAGCCAAAAGGAAAAAAGGTGAATCGAGGAGAAGGATTGAGACCACTAAAGTGAATAGACGTGGAAAAAGTTACGGAAGTTTACAACAGGAGAACGATAGTGGAAATCAAGAAAACAGAAACATTTAAAATCGAGCGACCAAAGAATTGACGAAAGGATTCAGTGAAAAAGTGGAGTGGCTATTGGCCGGAGTTGGAAACGGTTTCAGAAGTGACCGATTACACCGAACGCTACGCTTAGGAATCAGACACCCGGCGAGTCCCGTGCTGGTGGTTGGCAAGCCGACTGTTATTCCCAAGCCACACGCCACGGGTGAGCTGCAGCCATTGTTTTGGCGGTGAGGTCCTGATAAGGTCCGGTGGGTTCGCCCCCGCTTACTGGCGACCAAAATCCAATTGGCCGCAGCCCCGTTTGCGAGCACGTGGAACGTCGGGTGGATTACGACGACAGAAGAGCGGCTTGTGTAAACGTGCAGTGATCCATCCAACTTTCGGAAGCCAGAAACCCGGAAAATGGAATCGGTAAAGGTTGCGGGATTACCGACGTAGCGGAAGACCACCAGATCGGGAGGCCGATTCAACCTTGGAAACTACGAAGGTAACCTCAATCTCTCTCCCTCTCTATCGTCGGCATGCATGCACCAAAGTAAGCAGTTCCTGAACGGCCGCAACGACCCCCCCCCCTCAGAATTAATCGATGTATACCCTAAAATAAAGATATGATTAAGACTAATGTGTATTGTGTGTGCCATTTCTCTTTCTGAAAGACCCTCTGGGTTACTGTTGTCCGGTCCTCCTATTTTTTCATTGTTGGGTTGATAAACGTGTGTCCTTCGAAGCAAGTAATGCGCCGACACTGAGCTAAGAGAAACCCCTGAGCTAGTCGAAAATTACAACTGGGACAAAATCATTTTCACTTCTCATGGATATTTTATGAAAATCTAAGACACTGGTTGCCACTACGACATTCGCTGCAGTTAACGTACGAATTTTGCCAGAGTGATAACGAGGATATATTTCGTTCTAGTAAGTTTATTTCTCGAATGATGGCGAGCTCTTGACCAATAAGAAGTAGACGTGCTGGAGTTTTTTGTCTTGTTTTAAGGTTGGGAAAATCTGCAACTATATTCCTGAAGAACTCGAACTCAGAGTGTGTGGATGCGGATGCACCACCTTTCGGTATTACTTCGGGGATTACTTGCTTATTAAACACCAACAATATCTAACAACTTAGGTCTTTAGTAGTTAGGTGGGCCCCGCGATCTGCCGTTGGTCGTTTCGCCATTTTTGTTGTATATTGAGGACAATCTGTCATGCATACCGCGTCCCAGGTGTCCCGGTCTTGGCACATCCTCTGAACCAGAATGTCTGGATTCGTGTCGTGACCGCTTATGAGTATCATGTCGGATCTCGCGTCGTCGAAGCGAGGACATGCGAAGAACACATGTTCCACGGTTTCCTCAACTTCCGCGCACTCGGTGCATGCGGAGGACTGTACATGCCCGTATTTGTGCAAATATTGTATAACGCAGCCATGGCCAGGCAAAGTCTGCGTTCAGTGGAAGTTCACTTCACAGTGTCACCTACCGACCCACCGGTTAATACCGGGATTAGTAGGTGGGTCCACCTATAGTTGTTCCATTCCCTTTGCCACTTAACCATGAATGCGGCTCTAGTGGTCTTCCGAATCCCTCTTGTTCCACGTTTTTCGAAGCACTCTACGTCCTCTTTTATGACCATGCCTATTGGCATCATCCCCGCTAGGACGTAGACCGCGTCGCGTGATACCGTTCGGTATGCACTAATCACTCTAAGGCACATAAGCCTGTGCGTACTCTATTGCTTACTTGGTAGCTCTTGGTACTCTAAGCGGTGATCGATGCCGGCCCACCATACCCAAGTATGGGCAGGGTAAAACTGGTCAGGAGATTACGGTTACTTCCTTGCACCACCGAGCTATTCGACATAATGCGGGATAATTTCAAAATAGCCATCGAGGCTTTCTTGCAGGCCTAATTGATGTGGCTGGTAAAGGACAGACTATCGTCGATCATGACTCCCCAAGCACCTCAGGGACCTCTTTAATTCAATTTTGCAGTTACCTGCACTTATCGTCGCATGTTGCGGCGATTTGCGGTTGTTAACAACCCTGACCTCAGTCTTATGATGGGCTAGCTCCAGTTTCCTGGAGCACATCCATCTCTCCACAATGCCAATGGAGTGCGATGGATTCACCACACATCTCTAGGGTGCGACGATCTTCACCCCGGGAACTTAAGCCGTAGTTCCTCATCATACATCGTGTACAATAGCACCGGGCCCAGGATTGAACCTTGCGGGACGCCAGCGGTGATTTGAACACCTTTCTGACCTACGTCAGTATTGTACAATAGTAACTGATTCTGGAAATAGTTTCCTAGAGTCGTGTATAGGTATCCAGGACGCTGGAGGCGTTGGAGCGAGTAGGCGATAGCGCTGGTGCTATTGATCGCATTTCTCACGTCAAGGATGGCCACTGCACAGTAGCGGACTCCTCGTCTCTAGCGCTGGATTGCCACTTCAGCCGTCTTGGCGACGGACAGGATGGCATCCACCATCGACTTGCCTTTACGGAAGCAAAACTGATTATTAGACAGACCGCCTATACCCTCCGTGTATGTTGTCAGTCTGTTGAGGATTACACTCACAAGCATCTTACCCGCTGTATCCAACAGGCATATAGGTATATAAAGGGTGTTCCGATCAAAATTTGGTCAAACAGTAATGTGTGTGAGTTGATCAAAGTTTTTATTAATAAGTCGAATTCTTTTACTTTTTCAAGTTCAGTTAATACAGAATACAGAAGAAATATTCAGCTAAGTTTTCAATTTACTGAATGCGAATTGACGGGTCTTTCGTTTAACACCTGCCATAAGATTTTGTACAGTCTCCTTGTCCACTTTATTCGCCGTAGAACGTCAGCTTGTCTTGAACAGTTTCTCACTAACAACAGCTTTTTGAGTCTTCTTAAGGTTCCGCTTGACGATGGTCCAATATTGTCTGAACGGGCGGAGCTCTGGCGTTTTGGGGGGGTGCTTGTCCTTGAGCACCACTTGAACGTTGTTGGCAGCATACCACTTCATGGCCTTTTTTCCGTCATGGCAAGATGCCAAATCCGGCCAAAATAGAACGGAACAAATGTGTCGCTTCAGGAAAGGCAGTGGCCGTTTTTGTAGGCACTCGCTCAGATAAATTTCCTGGTTGACGGTTCCAGTCGCAATGTAAACGTTGCCCCAGAGGTACAGATGACCTGCCACACCAGATATTTCCTCGCGAAGTTTGACAGTTAAATGTGCTTGAAAATATCTGCCACCTTTCCCCATCCGGTTGCCGTAAAAAAATCCTTTTCAGGAAGCTGTTGAAAGTCTTCTTTGACGTCAGTTTCATCGTCCTGTACCACGCAATCAAACTGCGTCAGCATCGTCGTGTACAACTTTCACGGTCGTGCTTTGGTCGACGTATTTTGTTTATCGTCACGATTTGGAGTCACCACTTTCTTGTAAGTCGACAGTTCAGGCCGTTTTTAGCTCTATCCACGGTTGAAGGCGCCACTCCCAGCTTCTTTGCGACATCTCGGACGTAGAGGTTGAGGCTCCGCTCGAAACAGCGGGCAATTCTTTTTGTCGTCGCTGTTGCCTCTGGTTTTCGATTTCTCCCCGATCCAGCTTTCCTGGCTGTCGACAAACATTCACCGAACACGTTTAATACGTTCGTATTAGTTGATTTAGCCACATTCAACAACTTCGCCAACTTGGCGTGAGAGTAGTTTGGATTTTCGCCATGCACGTGCAAAATTTTGATGCTTTGCTTCACTTCCTTCGACGACATTTTGATAACTGAAGTGCTAATCTCAAAATCAAAATAGAGGCATGGTGCTACACGAACACATCTTCAAAATAAGCGTAGTGCAAAAAGTTTTAATGCACGATGAAAGAAAATGCATCAAGTTTAAGTTGTCCAAATTTTGAACGAAACACTCTTTATATGTATATAGTTGCCTCTAATTATTAGTTGCATATCACTATTGTTTTTACTACGAAAAATAATCATAAAGAAATTATATCTGCTAAAAGGTTGTAGGGAGGTTGATTCCAGGTAGTGTAGATGTGTTATTGCTGAGTAGCATAAGGTTCTTTTTCTATCAACCACCCACACTTGTGAGTGGTCCCAACAGCATCCTCACTGTTGGTTTAAATCGGTCCTCAAACTCGAAGTTTTTTAACATACCTTTGAATTCCATTGAAATAAGCCGGTATGACCTTAGTTTGGGATCACCAGTTTTTAAACATTGAGGATGTATGCTAGCCCCAAGCATCATCTTTTGGTTCTCTATGTAATGATAGCTGATCTGGCGATAACGGAGTAGCACCTCGGGCGGTCAATCATGCTTTGGTATCAATCTTGATGAAACTTTCACCACCAAGTGTACAGGCTTTCCAAATTACTGTACAGCCATTGGCTTCTCGTTATGGCTAGAAGAAGCGCAGCAGTAATAAAACAAATACGACCAAATACAAAGTGGATCAAGCTAAAGTTAGTGCGCATAGTTAACTCTCGCATATTATAATATGGAAGATCCTATTTTCTACACCAGCTGATTTAAATGCATTGAAATTTCGATTAATCGTGAACAATTGTGCGGCATTCAGCTCATTATTTAAGTGATTTAATTTTTAACAGACTAATTTGGTGTCCAAATGATAAAAAAAACTATCTTAACGCTAACAGAAACTGTCTTCTTGTCGAAGACTTGTAAAATCGAAAACAGACGACATCCAAAGGAACGTTGCAAAGCAATCATTCCAGAGTTCGTCCCGTAGACGGTTCTCCTGTGTGGAACTTTAAAGAGAGGGTTGTTTCGTAAGATATGGCTACGAGGCTGCAGTGGAATACTTGCGAGCAAAGAAGGGCAGTTTATTCGATCAAACAGCAAATCTACGACGATAAGTGCCTTCGCAGCTTCACGACGAATTTGAAGAATGGCCAGATGAATCATAAGACTACGACTTTCGTAACTCAGAAGGTTGAAAGGGTCCCTTCAAGGCAGTCTCCAAAGAGCGTATCGGATAAATTGTCGTTTTATTGACTCAATACGTTCGACGCCATTTTTAAAATGAGGGTTCCCGACCGGAGGAGCATATTCCAAGGTGGACCTCACCAACGAACAGTACAGCGATTTAAACATGAAGCCGAGATTTCGGGAAGCTTTCGTTAGAATGTTGGGCAAGTGAGGTTTGTACGTGAGTTTATCGTCGAATATAATAGCAAGGTTCTTTACTTGGTTGTCTCTTTGCAGAGGAATTCCAACCAAGGAATAACCGAAGATAATAGGAGACTTCTTTCTAGACAAAGTGAAAACGATAGACTTTCTCAGATTCATGAGCATACAGTTCACCTCGCACCACATTTGTACTGTCTCTACATCTTCCTGCAAGTGTAAGGCATCTCGTAGCAAATCAACGCGAATGTAGATTTTGAGGTCGTCAGCAAAGCTAAGCCGATGAGATTTCAGCAACAGGTTGACATCGTCGAAATACAAGAGAAAAATCAGCGGCCCAAGATGACTATCTTGGAGAATGCCGGACAAGGCAGGGAACGAAGAGGACAGCTCATCGCCAATTTTAACCTGCAGGGTTCTGCCCTAAAGATACGATTTGAACCAGTGAAGCAAGGAAGTGTCAGAGCCAAGCCTTCCCAGTTTTGCCTCAGCGATGTCATGGTTGATTCTGTCGAAGGCAGCTGATAGGTCCATGTACTATCAACAACGTCCATTTGTGAACCAGTGATTGATAGATAGAATGTTTGTAGTCGTTGAACGCTTTGGCATGAATCCATGTTGATCGTCAATGAAATATTGACTCACGTGGAAAAACACGGGTTCCAAAACGGTCTGTTCAAACAGTTTAAAGGCTACGCACAATCTCAAAATTCCCAGCATGTCTTCTAACTCCCTTTTCGTACTCAGGAAACATGTACGCTTCCTTCCATTGTGTTGAAAACCTATCAGTCTTCAATGATGACCGATAGATGTGGGCTAACGGTGCGGTCAGCAAAGCAATACAATGTTTTAGAAACATGGATGGAATACCCCAGGTAGCACACCACGATCATCATCAGTTGCAGCAACATGATTATGACTTACAAAGGCACATTTATGTTTTCTCAACATAATGGCAACATCTGTGCTACTCGGGACCTTCCGGTTCAGCGGGGCCTGGCGTCTTCAACTTGTTTGCAGCAGCAACGATATCTGCATCGTCGATAGGGATTGCGTTAAAATACAAGTGAGACAGAGGGACGTTACTTGTAACAACTTTGATTTGCAGTGGTTGGAGCTCAGTTCTATGTCTAGTACAACTTGCAGCCATACTTGTCCTCAATTGGCTGTAGATGTATTCCAGTTGATGGCCTTAGTTGTTATTCGTATTATTTACATGTCTACATCTTACTCGGGAGAATCTTCTTCGAACTCGCTGTTCACCATTTTGGAGCTGCGTGAAATATCCGGTCCCCTGCCAGTGGTTGCCGTCATGGGTCTACCACCACATCGCGTTTC
>JASCZW010010605.1:0-35859 GCA_034211315.2 Aedes japonicus | reverse complement strand
ATAAGATGTCGAATATTCGGTTAAAGGAACTTGATAAAAACAAGAACAACAATACCAAACTATTCTTTACTTCCGTCAAGTAGAGAATGAGATTGGCTGTAGGAAAGCTAGTCCCGCATCTCTCATCCGCAGGAGAACGTGCGACCTGAGCCATCAACTCAATTCCTGATACCCAAACATGTAGATTGACTTGAGTTTGAGTTGACAAGTTATTCTAGTACCACAACTCCTAAGCCAAACATACAATCGAATAAACAAGCACTAACTGCCTCAGTTGTGAATAAAGTTGATCACCGCATCAAACCTGACGCACAGAGTTGATTAATTGATGTTTTCATCATCTTTCTATCGTTAGTCGTTAGTCAACATTGCCGTCATGTGGTGACAGATACCACAGTGCACTGAATTTCCTGCATGGGGAACAAACGATGAGCCAGACCGCAATGAATGGGATACAGGGCTCATATCCGACATGGAAACAAAATTAAAACCATTAGCAGCTACCCTCAGGGGGCGGTTGAAACATTCGTCCGTTCGTATGAATTCAGATGTAGGTTCTCTCCATCCTACTGAAGTAAGTATTTTCACACAGTTAGCCATGTTCATGGACTGCGGTCAACCTGCTACCTCAAATAGTTGATCCAGTTTTATGTTTGACTTATATTACAACTTTTCGTTATTCAATCATGAGTTTGTTTATAGAAACAACTTTCAGATAGCAGGTGAAAATGTTCGACTAAAATCATAGTTATTTCAACTTCAACTCCCAGTGGGAAGATTTGTTGGTGGGTGACATAATAAAGTTCAAAATTTATTCAACCGGATTATAACTATTTTATACGGTTCATATTTTTGCAGACGTGCCGGGTTTGGCAAACACACATTTGGATTATTTTAGAGGACGACGTGCCTAGACGATAAATAGCCGGACCAGCCCTTGGCGTGGTGCAGCGAAAAGGATTAAACGGAATTTGGAGGAGCGAGTGGAGGTGGTGGAGGAAATTTAAATCACCAGTTGGGTTTACGCCACAGGGTTCTAAGGGTGTGTTTATGTTGGGACAACAGTCGGCAACAAGTGTTATGTGAATTTTTACCGTCAGTCACGTTTACCTTCGATGTAATATTCATTGTTTTGTCCTCAATGAAAGTGGGTGTCTTCAGACAGTTGACACTGAGCAACAAAAAGAAGCAGGGAAGGAAAAGTGGCATGATTGTAGAAGCTCCTTAAATATGTTAGTAATATTTTTGGAGTAGTAATGCTCCCTGCGAGAATTTGTCTAAATGTTTGGAGATTCATCTGAACAATAAATTAAAGGGATGTGGGATTCTTCTCTATGAGCCCATAATATATACAAATTTTCAGCAGACGGGTGAACGGGGAGGGTTGTCGAGGAGATAAGGCGACTAAATTTTAATCATGTCGTATTTTTTATAATCAGAATCTTGATTTAATCTCCGGCACGCCAATGAAATCATTAAAATGAATTTAATGTTTAATGAGTGTCAGGAATAGATGGTTACTAGTTATATGATGCAATTAACTATAAAGGGTCATGAAAACCGTAATATAATGGTCTGTCAGGAGTGATGCATTATAAAAAAATTGAAACTGTCAGCCTTCATGTTAAATCAAACCAAGGGCTGGATGGTCAAAAAGAAAATTAGTTTTGTTTTGCTCAGGAAGTACCAGCGCATAGGTTCTAAACTATAAATCGCTTCTTAAAGCATTACTGGTGTATTAAGGACCAGTAGACTAAAGAAGTGCACTAACTTTAAATCGCTAGTTTTCTACTGATTGTCAAATCACAAACAACAAAGTACGTCTGACAAGTGCATTCAGGGTTGCCACTATATTTTTTTGAACAAACTGGAAGAATGCAAAAAAAAACTGGAAAAGACTGGATCGTAACAAAAATTAAGAAAAAGCCCACAAAATGAAAAAAAAAAAAACATTTGCCGCATGTTCCAATTTATGTGTTTTATGTAAAATATATTGTTCTAACTATAAATTCTTTACACTAGCACAGATGATTACTGTATACCACATTGTCATTTCAAGATTTCCTATATTCTAGATTATATAAAGGGTGTCCACGATGAAATTGCCACACTATGAAATTGCTCTAACTTTTTAACCGTTACGTAGAATTTAATGAAAATTTGAGTGGATTTAGTTCATAGTGCATTATTTACATCCTGCAAGTTTTAAAGTCCTGTGATCAAAACTCGCGGAAATGGAGTCGAAAGAACAGCTCGTGCGTGATAAAATCTTGCGCATTCATCACGAGAACAAGGATCTCTCGCATCGTTCTATCGCTAAAACGTTGGGAATCGCGAATTCCACGGTGTCGCGAGTGATTCAGCGGTTCGAGGAACGGTTGACCACCGATCGGAAGCCCAGAAGTGAAGGAAAAAGTATTCCGTACAACACCAAAAATCACAACCGCGTAGTTGGGGCATTCAATCGAAATCCGAACGCCTCCGTTCGGGATGTGGCTAAGAAGCTGCACCTAAGCCGAAGTTTTGTCCAGAAGACCAAAACTAAGGCTGGGCTTTTAACGTTCAAGGTACAAAAGGCCCCTAATCGCGACGAGAAGCAAAACAAGTCCGCCAAAACCCGTGCCAGGAAGTTGTACCTCAACATGCTGACGAAAGTTGAATGCTGCATCATGGACGACGAAACATATGTGAAGGCCGACTTCAAACAGATCCCCGGCAACCTGTTTTTCACGGCGAAGGATAAGTTCAGCGTTCCGGAGCATGTCCGCACTCAGAAGATGTCCAAATTTGCGAAGAAATTCCTGGTTTGGCAAGCCATCTGCACGTGCGGCAAGCGGAGTGCACCTTTCGTGACCCAGGACACGATGAACGGACAGGTGTACATAAAAGAGTGCCTCCAGAAGCGGCTGCTTCCTCTCCTGAAGGCCCACAACGTCCCAACAATCTTCTGGCCGGATTTGGCCTCATGCCACTACTCCAAGGACGTGCTGAAGTGGTATGCGGACAATAAGGTCAATTTCGTGTTCAACCCTCCCAATACTCCGGAACTCCGCCCTATCGAGAAGTACTGGGCGATTATGAAGCAGCACCTTCTTAAACGACCTAAGGTAGTGAAGACAGTCGAGCAACTGAAGAAAGTATGGATTTACATGCAATAAACGGTTGATTCACAGGTTGTGCAGAATCTTATGGCCGGGGTTAAGGCCAAGGTGCGGGCATTTGCGTATGGACTGTAAATAAAATACGAGTAAAATGGTAAAATGAATATAGTTATTTCTCAATCCCTGAAAATTTGATGGCAATCGGATGAAAACTTGAATTTTGCGAATCAATTTTGTGTGTGACAATTTCATCGTGGACACCCTTTACTGCCGTGCAACGGAACGGCTAAGAGAAGCATTTCAGGACTAAAAAAAGGTCAAGTATCCCAAACTTTATTTGGTTTGGCAGGCAATATGCAGCTGTGGTCGAGCAAACCAAAGCTTCATCACTACTGGAACGGTAAACAAGTAAATTTACCGTGAAGAATGCCTAGAGAAGCGATTGTTACCATTCCTACGCAGCCATGACACTCCCTCGCTATTCTGGCCTGATTTTGCATCTTGCCACCTTACTGCCCGGAGTTGCGACCTATCGAGTGGTATTGGGCTCTCGTGAAAAGATGACTCTCTCAATATAAACAACAAGCTACAACTATAGAACATCTTGGACAAAATCAGCTAAATCGGTTGCAGAGAATTCTGCACAGACTCTGATGGCTTTAGTAAATTTAGAAGCTCGTAGTTTCAGCATGCAGTCTAATTAAGTAACTGTATTTAGTTTGTAAATGACCAATAATGCTCAATTAAATGAATAAAAAAATGCATATTGGATTGAAGTAACAGCAAATTTGTTTTATTTCAAATTTAATCTGTCCAGATTTTATCACGAACAAGCCTTATGTTACAAAAGCCCTCCTTCGTAAGCATCGTTTCTATCCAGGCGTAAAATGTTAAAATCGTGGTAGATGAGTTCATTTTTTATCTCACAAAGAGTAAATATAAACAGATAAAAAGAAATATTAACTTTCTGCGTTATCTAATGCTCATAAAGGGAACGCCAGATTTGGTAGAAAATAATGGGATATTTCATGTAAATGTAAGCCAGATAATGCCTGAATCTAGCCTGTTGTATGAAAGATTGCCAACATTTTTGTATGGCGCATGAAATATTGCAAACAATGTCGTTGTTAACGCCTTGTGTGGCTTGGAATTAAACGAGGGTAAATTTTACGTGTTTGTTAAATTTAAATATTTTTTTCTGTGTATTAAAACCGGCATTGTGAACTGAAAAATTGAACGCATCTAGTTTAGGCACCAAACTACGGCCGTTCTACTGTATTACGGCAATCCTGTATCCGGCCCGATTCGATGAATTGTCCATCGAAAGATATTATTGTTTAAGGTATGATTCCAATGTCTTGTATATTAAACATGTCGAAAATGAATGCCACAATTTCCGAAAATGCTATCAATCTTCGATCGGTCTCGGGTTAATTTTGGAATGGTTGAGGAGTAGGAGGACGAGGAGTGTTCGTTTAGGGTAATGACGGAAAGTCCTAACTCCATTTAGGAGTTGGTGCAATAGGAGCCTTCGGTTTGACAATTTGCCTCCCCCCCCCCCCTTAACCAGTAATGGGTGTAGAGTGTTTTGCGTTCTTCTGGAAGTGACTTTTGTTATCTTACGAAACTTTCGGAGAAGAAAGTTTTTTTTTTTTGAGGATCCGGATGCGTGTACTTCCGTTCAATCACCTTCATTAGATGTGTCAGATTCCGAATTTTCAGCTGACGAAATAGAAAATTGGGAGAACAGAACCAGTGTAGGTCACCCGATACAAGTCTGAAAGTTGATAGATACATCTGTTTTTCGTCTTCCAAAGATGCTAAATGTTGTTGCTTTACATACAGAACAGTAAGAAGCTAATTTAGAGTTCATTAAACAACTAGAAGCTCGTCTACAGTCAGACTTGCATCGGAGACAAGGACATCGATCTCCACATCTCGCTAACGGACATATACACTAGGTTTGATATTGAATAATTTATAGTCAGCAATCTTGTTAGCTGTTTTGTTATTCGGTGCATTTACACGCCTAATAAATCTTTCTTTGTGAATCGATTCACCAGGAGATTAACATAGTAATTTTATCAAAATGTCGAGAATTTGCGTGTTAAAGGTTGTCAACGATTTATCTTTTGGCCGAGCAAAGAAAAACATGGAATGGCCTATACTGCTGCTTCAGATGATTTTTTCCTGAGCATGCTCTTCGCGACCAAGTTCTCGTATACATACTTGACATCATCAGTCTTAAATTACGTTTTCCTGTTAGGGGTGATTCAAAAATGACGTCCACTCTTTAGGGGGGGGAGGGGGGT
Organism: Aedes japonicus; assembly: GCA_034211315.2. Lineage (NCBI taxonomy): Eukaryota > Metazoa > Arthropoda > Insecta > Diptera > Culicidae > Aedes > Aedes japonicus. The sequence continues at coordinate 30,446 of JASCZW010010605.1, read as the reverse complement.
ATCAAATTTGTGACAATATGTGACAGGGGGGGGGGGGAGGGGGGTTATAAAAATGTGACATCCAACAATTTTGCATTTGGTAATCTAAATTTATCAGCGTTAGCACGAAAACAAAGGCGTCAAGTTTGAGTGTAAATGAAAATACAAATTTAACTTAGTTGTGTTAGTGCAAATAATTATTTACTGTTGGCATACATGTTCTTATCGTCAATCAGCACGAACCGCACGAGCTGTGCTTCATTCTGAAACTTCGTCGAAGTTTGATTTTGTTGAAAATCCTATTGTGTTCATTTTTGGTTGCGTTGAATTTTGATTTGATTCAAACGCTGGTCGATGCATTTTGTCGTGCATAGCCGCTGCGCAATTAACAAGCCAACCGTGGTGTGTGAATACTGGCGAGATATAAAAACGAATCCTATTGTGAAGAACTTTTCAAATCGAAAATTAGCACCTTGAAAACGGAATCTTCGAAACCGAAAGAAACACTGAAGGATGGAGGGAATTGTTAAAAAATGTTCCAAAATACCACCGGATGAAGGAACTCCAGCCTTTCAGTTCTTCACAAGCTCCTCCGGATTCGGACAAAAAAGTTCCCTCTTATTTTGCATGTCCTAAATAGGATGCAATTTCCAAAGAATTGGAGCCTGCTGATTAGAGAGCGAAATGACATGCTTTCGGGTATACAGAAAAGACGCTGTCTGACCTGATCAACCGCAAGAATGCGCTAAATATGGCCCTAGAGAAGAAGAAATCAAATCAGCAACGTCAAAAGACAAGCAGATTGAACCGAAAGAAGATTCTTGAGGTAGAATTTGAAACAAACGCTCATCTTACCAAGCGTCTCAAGATGCGGCCTGATAAAGGACGACCTCCGATAGAGAGTAACCAAGCATATAGACTGTTCCAGAACGTATAAGCACACTGTCAAAATAACAAACAAGTCATGTTTATTTTTAGTTTTAATAAGTTTATTTGTGTTTTATACGATATTTTACTCTCGTTGAATCAAAATATTTAATCATAGTCAAGACTCCTAACTTTTCATCGAACATGACCCATTAGCTTCTACACAGTGGTACTTCTCACCAAAAAGTCTCGATTGGCCGTGCCTCCAGGCAGTTCGGCGGATTCATGTCTTTCGGCACGAAACATAAATTTTGACATTTGTACCATTCTAAAGTGTCCTTTGCGTAATGACATGACGCCAAATCAGGCCAAAATCGCTTCTGGAGACATTCCTTAACGTATTTCTGAGTGATCATCGTCTCTGTTGCGATGTACGGACTAGATGTTTTATCACACTCACATATTGCCTGCCAAACCATAACCTTCTTACCGAATTTTTCGGTAAAAATGGCCTTCTCCGTTTTGGGGATGTCTTTGTCTTCGCTTACAGTATAGAATTGTGGTCCGGGAAGCGTTTTTTAATCTAGTTTCACATACGTTTCATCGTCCATTATTATACACCCAGAATTTCTACACAATAACGAATAGTAGAGTTTGCGGGCCCGTGGTTTCACGGACGCGGCCTGTTTTGGGTTCCTTTTGGGTTTTTTCTGCTTTCGGTATGTTTTTATCCCAAGTCTTTCTTTGGCTCGCTTTACGTTACTCGACGAGGTCTCTAGTTTTTTCGCAATACCCAAACGGAAACGGAAGTCGCTGGTTTTCGCTTGTAGGCATCCCTAGGACCGGATTTCCGACCACTCTTCGGCACATCTTCGTATGTACACTGTTCTCTATATTTTCTAATCGCAGATCGTACCGCTCCGACGCATACACCCTCTTCCTTGGCCAATTTTTTCAAGGAGAGTCTGCTCACAGTGCACCATTTGTGCACGATACTTTTTCGTTGTTCCGGAGTAAGACCACGCATTTTAATAGGTAACACAAAACTGAGAACTTTTTTTGATGCTTTGTCATTCAGAAATGTGCAAACAAAAGGACGCAGCCAAAACCTGTTGAAATATTTTATTATATTCAAAATGACCGTTAAAATAAGGTGTGCATATACTTTCTGGAACAATGGTTAGTTGCTGAAGACGTTGGTCGATCTTGGTCAGCATGGAACATCAGCTGGGCAGAAAGGTGACGTTGAGAATTTGGAGTAACATGAACATCTATTAAAGCAACAATAGCATTGTTAAAAATAAATACGTACGCGAACAAACTTTTCAGTTAGCATATTCTTTTTTGAAAGTAACAAAAATGAAATTTATGATATTTTTTACAAATTTGCTAACTGTGATTTAAAAAACTAAGTCGAGAACTGATCGTCTTACGAAATTCTTGTGGTGGAAAGTGCTTTAAATTATCTCAGCAAGCTGACAAATTATGCAATTGCAAATTTTTTACACAAAAGTTTCTAGGCCTTAGGAAAATCGAAAAATAACTATACCAAAATTGACCACAAAATTGAAATATTGATTTCTTGAAACCCATGTCAAGGTGGGAACATTTCTTGATCTCCAAATTGTATGGTTCTAAAAATCAAATTTTGCAATTAAAAACAATTATTTCTGTTGGAATATATATGACTCCATTTCTTTTTCACTTTCTGATCAAATTCTTTTTCGGACTTATGAGTAATTTCAAGATTTTTCAAAACTTTTTTCTACGAGTCATGATGTTTTGCGCATCTTCTCTACAAGAAAAAATATATATATTTTCATATACTTTTCCATATCTCGAGAATGGATAAACATCCGATATCGATATATCAAAATTTTCAATCGCAAAAAGTTGGTTTTAATTTTTTCGCCATACAAACGGTGTTTTTCTGGGTGTTCCTAACAATTTCCCTGAACCGTGAAATAATGTTGTGTAAAATATCTTTCCAGACATTTTTTTCTATTGATTAGAACATTTCAAGCACTTCTTACAACTCAATTTATGTTTTACAAAGTTTGCACTGCAAACTCAAATTATTCACCTGAGCTGAAATGCGATCAGTCAATCGTGTTTAAACCAGATTTTGCCCGATTATGGGGTAACTTTTGCTCAAAAATCTGTTACTTATGCACAAAAGTGAGGAAAAAAAACCGGTTTCTACATTAGACCCGGGGTTATCTCATAGATGTGTAATTGCATCTTAGAGTGTGGTTCATGAGTTATGAATTTTTAAAATAAGAAATAAGAAAAACGAAAAATGTTATAAACTCAACTAAAACTCCCATTTCTTAAATTTTATCCATTGTAATCTAGTTAGTTCGATGGTTGTGAAGATGTTAATGTAAACCACTCATACCGATGTGATCTAGAGAGAAAGCTACGAATCAGCATATTTTAATAAAGCTTTGTTTTTGGATCTTCAAAAACTATCGCACCTTTAATATTTGTCAAGAGTAATAAAAATAAACATTTTCTAATAGGCCTGAATCAGAATCAGGCCAGGGTTTTTTACTACTTTTCAACAAAGATTATTTCAATCTCAAAACTGACATTTAAAAAAAAACAACGTTTTTGCAGAAGAAAACATGTCATACGATAAGTTTTGTCCATCTGTTACGAATATCTTGATTTATCCCTGCCAGTTATTTCCATCAAAACGCACTTCACCTATCCGTGGACAGAAGAACTTTACACATTTAATTATGTAAATAATTCAATTTGAACTAAAATACACGTTATTATTGAAATCGACAAAACCAATATGCATATATTCTTTTTTCAGAAGTGTGGATGTCACAGGGGGGGTAATCATATTTGTAACAAAGTGTGACAGAGGGGGGGAGGGGTTTAAAAACCTGAAATTTGATGGACGTCATTTTTGAATCACCCCTTACCTTGGGCTTCACTTAGAACAGCCAGGTATTTAACATGATTAAACTATCTTCCCTTTTTTTTAAAAATAGTGCAATTACTTCCAGTTATTATACCATGAGTAAATCAGGTATTTTGGTTGTTCGAACCACAACATAAATGACTAAATAACAACTTCATTTGTGTGTTGAAAGAATTGGAAATGTCAAATTTCCAAACCAGGCACGTATTCAGTGCTGTTTGAAAACATGTTTTTGTAATATATTTATTATCTGATTGATCTCACTTAAGGCTAATTTCAAAATAACACTAGCAATACTCATTGCACTGAAATTTTTCTACGTTAATGCGTAGTTGGCTTCATACACTCGCGATAAATAAATGCTCAAATTAATATTGCAACTCCGCCCGTTTGACATCCAACCAGCATTTCTAAACTCAGTACACCACGTGATGAGTACATTTGCAAATTGTGAATGCGCATTGGAAAACTAAAATTAGACTTTTAGTCGTTTCCCTAAGATTGAAAGTAAGAAGTCAACAAGTGAATTGCGGCATATCCTGTCAGTATCTTCCCTTATGTTTGTGCCTTTATATAAACGTCTTACGATACAATATGTTTAAATTCTTGGCCACACTTACCAAACATGCAGGTCCAAATCATGAAATAAACCCTCACACCATGGACAACAAAAATAGCATTACATGGGCCTTTGAAAGTGGATTTCACAATCGTGGATTGGATTCAGAAATACTTGGACAAATTGTTCAACGTGTAATCTTTCTCACGGAGCCATGTGTTCACAACTCATATTTTAATCTCATTTTCAATTCGCAATACACCGGGATTATCAGAAAATCATATCAGAAAATAAACGAGTCCAAACAACAATTGAACACGTCGAATGTAGGTAAACACAAACCACACAACTTTATGTGTGTGTGAGCAGGAGTATTTTAAATGTTTGCAACTTATTTTTATAAAATCCGCTGTTTGAACCATCATGAACCACCTTCATTTTCCGAACCATCCTTCATAAATACTTTATCTTTTACTCCTCAACCACCCACCATAATCAACGTTTAATCATTTAGGTTGAACTGTATTATAAGTTCATGGTGCATTCCCGTTCGTCCTCAAATTCCACCCCAAAGCCAGAACAAACAAAGGTCGAATGGCTCTGCGCTAAAAATCTCAGACATTGACCGCCGTAGCGCTGAGCCCTGCATATCTAACGATGGACACCAATATTTTCGCTACCTTAGCCGTTTACTCTGAGCATGATTGAAGGTGCGTTTACAGTGAAAAAAAAATCGCATGCCGCAAAAGTTTTCAGCAACCAAATCAATACTGACCATGCAGTAAGACTTCAAGTCCCGTGTCTTGCTGACTTCGGTTGCCGCAGTGTGAACTTAATTTTCAAATTCTATTGGCGACGGCCAGTCTAGTCTTCTTTATATTCCTAAAAGCGTTGAACTAAGCAGAAAGGTAGGTTAAGGTTGCGCTAAAAATAGCAACCGTCAAATAATAATAACCTTTCCGTTGAATTGTGCCCTTTCAGCATCCGAGAATGACCATATTTCAACATGCTGTAAGGTTTGTTGAATTCAAAGCGGGTGGCGGTGAGGAACGAAGGAGAAATCCCAGCTTTATGAAATTCGCTTTTGTGGGAGTTTCTCGATTGGATTTCCTTTTTGAGACATTTTCGCAGATTCGAAAACTGAACCCCCCTTTCGTGCTACAAAGAGTTTCCCATTTTTCTTTCTGGCGCACTACTAACCTTTTCACCGTCTCGCTATTTGTTGCTGTCACTTTTACTGCGCTGGGATGGTGAGTGTCAATTGATTCTGGCACAGCTTTGGAAACTCTTATAGAAATTGATTTTCTTTTGTTTCAGCTATGGTTTGCAGCGAATGAAGTTTAATGAAAATAAAAGTTTGTCAATTTAAAACGATGTGAATGGGATGCTTTATGCGGTCGTTGAATGGTTTATTTCGTATTTTATTCATCAAGTGGAAGCGTTATATTCAAAATTAAATATTTCAAGCAGAACATGAATGCAGCTGCTCGTGACTGAGGGCTGTTCTGATTTTGTTTGGTTACCGGCACTACAAATTGATCCCATTTGCCTGCCATGCCTACAATTGGTGTAATTAAAAGCAAACATCACGTGCCACGCCGCCTCCACGCCTGGTTTCTTTTTTTTTCTGTTGGATGTGGCGGCTGGTGACTGTTTCTGATGTCGGTCAAATTAAATGGAAAATGGGATTTAAAGCATCACCTGGATTATCTGTTAATTGTTTTAATGGTTTTGCGTTTTTCAAGCAAGTTAGTCATTCAAAGAATGTTTTTAGTATTTTGTGATGTTTGTGAAAATAAATGGAAATGTTGCTTTTAGAAGCGGATCGACAGATTTAAGTAAATGAAATAAACGGAACACAATAAATCAGCATAAAATTTGAATAGACGCGTAATGAAGGGTGTTCCGATCAAAATGTGGTCAAACAGTAATGTGTGTGAGTCGATCAATGTTTTGATTAATAAGTCAAATTCTTTTTTCTTTTTCAAGTTCAGTTAATACAGAATACAAGTGAAATATTCAGCAAAGCTTCCTTTTTACTGAATGCGATTGCCGGGTCTTCCGTTAATGGTTGAAGGATTCATCATCATTTTTCCGTCATCATCAAGAACTCTAAAGTAGTTTTTTCGTTTGATATTAAAATTCTGGAAATGAAAATGTATTCACTGTGGTCCACTTGGCGAGCAGAATACAGTGAATACATTTGCAGGAACTATGTTTTGATTTTGAACGAAAAAACTGCTTTCGAATTTTTGATGATGACTGAAAATTGATGATGAATCCTTCAACCTTAACACCTGCCATAAAATTTTAAACAGTCTCTTTGTCTTCTTTATTCACCGCAGAACGCCAGTTTGCCTTAAACTGTTACTCGCTCACAACAGTTTTTTGAGTCTTCTTAAAGTTCCACTTGACGATGGCCCAATATTGTTCGAGTGGGCGAAGCTCTGGCGTGTTGGGAGGGTTCTTGTCAATGGGCACCACTTGAACGTTGTTGGTAGCATACCACTTCATGATCTTTTATCCGTAATGGCAAGATGCCAAATCCAGCCAAAATATAACGGAACATTTGTGTCTCTTCAAGAAAAGCAGTAGACGTTTTTGTAGGCACTCGCTCAGAAAAGAATCTCTTCTTTTCATGATTCATGTTAATATTTGTGGAATGTGTGTGAGGCGAATATATGTGCTTATGGGTATGAGTGAGAGGTTGTTGGGACGAGTTAAATTGTGTCGGATGGAGGGCTCGAAGCTGGAAATAAAACCAAGGTTCGGGATTCTCTCGACTAACTTTAAAGTGAATAGACGCATGTTTTAAAAAAAAACTGCAAAATTGCGGATCTACGGACTCCACGGAAAAGAAAAATCAAAAATCACTACAGTGGCACAGCAACAACTCCCGGATTGCTAATATAAAAACAATAAAAAAAAATTTGTAAAATTTGGAAAAAAGGAGCGAAGTGATACGGGAAGAAATATTGTCAGTTTTACACGTGCGATAGGTCACATGAAAATGCTCTGTAGCTAGCAATAGATTAATTGTAGAATTTTCTAATGATATGGATTTCTTAAGCTTGTGACAGGTCAAGCAAATTTTGTTTCGTGTGAAATCTATGAGAACAAGCGAGACTTTAGTTCTCATACTCAGACTGATTTATAACAAAATTTAGAATAACTTGCGACAGGTCAGGCTATCGCATGATGAATTTTAAAAGCTTGTGACAGGTCAGGCTGTTGTATAAAAAAAATACGAAAGTTTGCGTCAGGTAAAGCAGCTGTATCCGATTCCTAAAAGTTTATTTTTACTTACAAGAGTTTGAGTTTAAACTCGATTGATAAATAAATAAATTATTTCAATAAAGAAAAATTAGAAAAAATAAATTTATTTGGAAAAATTAGATTATGAAACAGTTACTTCTTCGCTTGAGTTTTTTTGTGCAAAACATAATTTGTTTCCATACCTTACAGAAATGCCAAACCAAGTGGTTCTGAGACAAAAATGTAAAAAAGAAAAGAAAAGCTGAATACGTGGCGAAAGGAGTTAGTATAGAAAAAGCGGAGAAAGTAAAAATATCCGAACAACTGAACAAGCTACAAAATGAATTCGAAGCGATGAAATCAACAAAAGTCAATCAAACATTGAGACCGGTATCGGGAGAAGGCATTGAAGATAACAGTATGGATTTCGGAACAGAGCCTTGCGCTTCGAGTTCTGCTTATACAAAATCGATTGAAGTCATGGAGGAGCCACGTTTGGTATCTTCAGTAAACCAGCTATCAATTTCATCAATCGCAATCGCAGAATGTAAAGCAGCAGAAAAAATGATGAGATACACGTACTTTTGAAATATGGAGGGACTTACTAGCTGAAAGTATGCCATTAGCAGGGATCAATGATGAGTTGACCAAGTTTACTATTTTTAATGTTAAGGCCGGTCCCCGAATGCTTACAGTATTCAAGAATACAATGTCTGATTCAGAAGCCTCGGATATAAATAAAGACTGGACTCGGAAAAAATGAGATACACAAAAATGATCACCAAAAATTCATATTGAATTGGATACTTCTCAAATTTTCAGGGATTTAATCACTATATATTAACTATGTTTTGGCATAATTTATTTGTTGAATTGCCTCTCCCAAGCTGAATGCTCGTACATTTCTCTTAACACTGCTCATGAGATCTTGGGCGAGGCTTTGTCCATCTTCCTTAGACAATTTCTCCCAGATTTTCTTCAAAACTTCATCGGTTTTGAATGTTTTTCCGCTTTTTTTTTTCAACTTCTTCTTCATTATCGCCCAAAACTTTTCGATCGGACGAAGTTCTGGTGTATTTGGCGGGTTCGCCTCCTTCGGCCACATTAACGCCCTTCGCATCGTACCAATCCATTACAGGCTTGGCGTAATGGCACGAAGCTAGATCCGGCCAGAACAGCGTGGGACCACGATGAGAGCGGAGAAAGGGCAGCAAGCGCTTCTGTAAGCATTCGTCTCGATAAATCTGCCTGTTTATAGTGCCGGTTGTAACGAACGGCTTGATGTACCGTCCGCACTCGCAGATCGCCTGCCACAACAGGTACTTCTTCGCGAATTTGTTCATCTTTCTCTTCCGGAACTTTTCCGGAACCTCTATGTGGGACGTACCGACAAAAACCTCGAGACCAGGGATTTGTTTGGAGTCCGCCTTGATATATGTCTCGTCGTCCATGACGAGACAGCCTGGCTTGATCAGCCACTCACGGTACAGCTTCCGCGCACGCATTTTGGCCACCGTGTTTTGCTTGTCAGTCCAGTTCGTACCCCAGCCCGCCCGTCCAACACGTAGCCCAGCCCGCTTCATGGTCTACTGAACGAACCACTTCGACGAATTGACCTTTTTGTCCACGTCTCGGGTGGAAAGGTTCGGGTTATTCTTAAAGTACTGCCTTATCTTCCACACCTTCTCTGGGTATTTCGTTTTCGGTTTTCGGCCACTTCCAGAGCGCCGCTCAATGGTCTTCGTCTCCTGAAACATTCACAAGGATTATCCATCGCCGCGCCCAAGATTTGCTGGCGTAGCTCTTCTTGTTTCGAATGCATATTGAAAAGTACTTGACAGATCGCGATAAAATCAACATAATTTTTACCCTCGCGATAAAAAGTTACACTAAAAAAAAAGTGTCGCATTTTTTTCGAGTCCAATCTTTACAGGTCCTTTTTCTTATGCTCTGTACCGACTAGAATTGTACTTTGGATCCGCATCTGATGTAATGTTCCAAAGACGTAAACTTGCGTTGATGGAACAGAAACAAGACGAATCCGATCTGGCTTTCATCACTAGAGTTGGTGAGATAGCCTAGCTTTGTGATTTTGAGAAAGCTAAAGAATTCGAGGAAGTCATTAAAACAATTGCAGAACATGCAAAATGCAGAGAGGTGAGAGTGGCAGGTTTAAAAATGATAAGTCGTAACGGTACATTCACGGATCTAGTAGACAAGGTTCGTGTAGTTCATGCAATTCGAATGAATGAGGAGTTCTTTGCCGTTAAACATGAAAAAAGGAACAAACACCCAAACTGGCCGGACATAAGCCGAACATTCAAGGCAATGGACACCGCAACGACCGCATCGACACTCGAAGTAATTGTTGGGCTTTTATTCCAATAATTTCAACATATGACAGTGCCTGAATGGTAACAATCTATTTGTTTATTTGTTAGTTTATTTGTTGATTTGTTTCACTTTTTTCATCTTTTCAAATGCAAGTAGAAATGCATTTTTAAAAATTGCACGCTCCACGGAAAATATAAATATAAAATCACGACAGTCAGCATCGTCGAGTTCAACTTTCGCGATCGTGCTATGGCCGACGTGTTTTGTTTATCATCGCGATTTGGAGTAGCCACTTTCTTGTAAGTTTACATTCCAGCTCGGTTTTTAGCTCTATCCACGGTTGAAGGCACCACTCCCAGCTTCTTTGCGACATCACGGACGGAGAGGTTGGGGTTCCACTCGAAACAGCTGGCAACTCTTTTTGTCGTCGCTGTGGCCTCCGGCTTTCGATTTCCCCCGATCCAGCTTTCCTGGCTGTCGACAAACGTTCATCGAACACTGTTAATGCGTTGGTGACAGTTGATTTAGCCACATTCAACAATTTCGCCAACTTGACGTCAGGGATAAGGTGCGACTCAAATCTCTTTGGGTGCAGTACGCGTTGCTACGAGACAGCACATTAAAAAAACTGTCCCTCTATGAAACCATATAGGGTAGGTAACGACTTAAGCCCCCCGGGACCCTATTCCAAACACGGGGCTTACGTTAACCTATAACGCGCATTTTTTGCTATATGGTGCTCCATCTAGTGAAGCACCATACTGAAAAAAAATGAGCGTTGTAGGTTAACGTTTACCCCGTGCTTGGAATAGGGTCCCGGGGTGCTTAAGCCGTTCCCTACCCTAATGCCTTTTTGTTACTAGCATCAAACATTTTCATTGCTACCATTTACCAAAGCATGAGCCAAAGCACAGTGTAAAGCACTGAGTAGAGCACTGTGCATCACTCTTTGTCTCTTAAAGAGAAGTGCATGTGCGGCTATCTGTTTGTCGTGCTGCTACGGATTCTCTCGCACGTTCGTTTTGTGCGCTCTTCTGAAACAGGAGACGTACACTTGAAATTGGGTGAAGCACTTGTCTATTTTGCACTATTCTGTGGTTTTCGACAATCCCTGGGCGTCAGAGTTTTTGAATTTTCGCCATGCACGTGCAAAATCGACAACATTTTGATAACTGAGGTGCTAATCTCAAAATCCAAATAGAGGCATGATGCTACACGCACACATCAAACAACTCTCATGTTTGCTATGTTTCATACATCAGACTTGTTGTTGGCGTTATTTTTCTTAATTATAGGGAAGCGCTCACCATAGTACATATATTCATCACATACTGCAGTCATCTAACTTCAACCGTAAAAAGATGTTTAATTTCTCCAATAAATGGACGCAGTAACCAAGAATATATAATTATGGCAAATAAAAATAGGTCTTGAATATAATTAAAAGCTACAAAAACTTTTCGGAGACCTAAATTTCGTAAAAATAATGTGCAGTCAGATTTTCAACACAATTTATTACCTTTGCACTAGAAATTCGTCGTATTGATCTAACCGTACTAGGGAATATACTCGAGCCAGACTTCAAGTTTTCTCTCTAATTGCACTATATTCTCATACATTTTCGTTGCGTAATTGCACAAACCATAAAAATCACACTTCACTTATTACACTAGCCTCCGGAGAATCTACGAATACGTGATAAAATACCAGAAAACTATAGGATTTATTTTCACAATAATTTAAATACGCTTGCACCTATTCTGAACCGTGTTTACAATCGACGTTATCACTTGATGTTGCCAAACTATTTTATAATGATTCTTATTCGAATGAAATGGGTTTGGCAGAACTTCAATGTAAATTTTTTTGTGGGTGTGCTACAAATCACCCAAAGTTGAACTTTTTTTATTTTTCCGTAGATTAAATAAATAATAACATACTTCTAATTGTAGATTTTTTTAAATATATACCGAGAAATAAAATTCCACATTTAACAATATTTTTCAATCTCTGCTGAATTTGGCGGCACTGCTCACATACTGTATAGCATGTAACGCACTTGAAGTGCTGTCAAATGATCTACTTCATTTTTGGGTGTAGTAGTGGAGAGCGTTAACTTGTGTATATAGTTTCTGGATTAAAACCAGTACGATTAACATATGTACAACATATGTAAATTGTGAATAACTTGTGTACTCAGTGTTCAGTGTTCAGTGCATATTCACCGATTTCCACTGGAGGTCTGCTTATTGAGCTCAAGATAGGTTTCGCTTCCCTGCTTGAAATATCACATGAATTGACGCCAAAACTAGAATTCCATATATGTACGTTAGATAACGCAGAGCTTTTCATGATTTTTAATCAGTGCACATCATTTCTCCAAAGTACGTGAGTTAACATAATCATTTGTTAAAACATATTGTTCGCCTGTTTACATCCAGATGACACGAAGACTGTCAGTGGGTGGAGTGAACAACGAAAAATAAAAAACGAAGAGCAACACCCGTTCAAGTGAGAAATGCTGACAAATTTGACTGGTCTGTTGACATCCGGCGGTATGTTACAGTCACGACCCGACAGTGGATCATGCTCGAATGCGCGAGTGTTCAGTCGCTAGCGAGGCAGTAGGTACAACGATAATTTTTGCGGCCAACGAGTCATCAATCCTACTGGCGGCGCTTCAACTTGATACCTCATATATCTTGCGCCGAGTACGAAAGCAGAGTACGTGAATAGACGCAGCCCCTTGCGGTGATGCCGTGCCAATGAGTAAGAGGACGCGTTGACGGTTAGAAATGCGCTAAATTTGTCGGTTTTGTCGGTTGATGCTTTTGACGAGCTACTCCAATGACAAGTGACGGTAATTAGGTGTATTTTGATGGACAGAATGTTTCAAAGTGAGTAATGAATCAACTAATGGAGGGAATGTCAGTCTTTGTAAACATATGCAAGAGATTCCGCGTGTATGGTTTCAGTCTAAAATTTAATGCCGTATGTTAGTTGCACCAGAGCAGATATGGTTTTCCATGAATATTTTCTCTCAAATCCGTTGTGGTTTTGAAATTGTCTGCACAAGTGCTATGTAAATTCAAATGACATACCTAATGCATAGATATTCGTTCTGCAGAATATAACAAAACACATGAAATTCAAAACTGTTTCAATGATGATAAAAACTATCTCGCATAAATTCAGAAAGCTCATCTCAAACCATCACCGACCCTAACAGGTGTCCAATTCCGGGAAGGCGTCGAACAACGATGCCAATGATGATGATGATATTCCTAAAGCAAAGTGGCATGTAGATGAGTTGGGATTATTCATGGATCTACTCTGCGTACGATGGTGGATGTTTTGTCTATTGAAGCACTCCGGTTTTCTGGCTCAGCTCCGGAAATAAGAGCGAAATACATTGGGTGATTTATCATGGCTCGGTATCCGCTAGGTGGGTTCTTCGATTGTTGTACGAATAAACTGACCTTCAGTTATCAGATACTTGAAACAGTGCACGGTGACTTATTTCACAATATTTATCTAGGAAGAATATCATTATGCTTGTTGGGAAGTTATGAGAAGACACCGCACTGTTATTGTTTGAATAAATTGTTGCTTTTTTGGGTAGACACAAGCTTGTGAAGCAGAAGCTCCTATTTAATTGCAGTTCATAAAAATAACTGCCCGGGAGTTTTTCAGATCGCAGATTGTTAAGTCTTCTGAGATTATTCTATTTTACAATTCATCCAACATTTTATATGTTTACACCAGCATAGTCAGTCCTTGAAAGCATTGCGAAAAAGTTACATTTTAGCAAGAATGCAATTTTAATAGTAACTTGTATAAGGGTATGGAACGGCTTATTCAGGGGTGATTAACATTCTTCATTTCCAAACTATTTCACATTTAATGATTCGAACACAAGCTCCATCTATAGGGTTGAGGATTCGATCGAAAAGTATGATTGATTACCGATTAATTACTGTGATTTTGAAGATGCCAATTTCCTACCTGCTGAAGAAGTTTGCTCAAATTTTACCGTGAGAGGGGGGGCAAGGGTCAGTGTTATAGCAAAGGCAGTGACGCCGGTAAGCTGTGAAGTTGCAGGAGCCAGTGGTAGAACAGGGGGCCAAGAGAGATCAGGGGGCAGCTACACAGAAAAAAAAGCGTTCTTGATAATGAAAACGGACCGTGAACTAGTTCAAGTTTTCGGGATTTTTTCCTTTAAATGTTATTTAGTTCATGATAACGTGATTTAGTTCACGGTGTATTTTTGCTTGTTCTCGAATTCATGACTGCAGTTCACGGATCTGAGCACGGATTTTTTTTTTCGTGTATGAAGGCCGCTGCTTAGGGCGATACCGGTCCCACTCGACAATAATGTTGAAGTGGTGGTTTTCATCTGGTCCGTCACAGTGACGGACCCCTTCTCAAGATGGATCATAAAGAGTTGTTTCTCCCCCTGGCGCCTGATGATTGCTTACGCAGTGCAAGCCGGAAGAATCGCCTTCAGCGACTTGCTTCCGGGCGCGTCGTTAGTGTACAAAGCGCGCTGCTTGTCGACTAGGTGAGTGCCAACAGCACGGAAGTAAGCTTCTTGAGCCCGTACTGCACAGCTTGTACAGCGCCCATCTCAACCGAATAGCAACAAGTGTGCTACTTGGGTGGATGAATTTGAACAACTGCAAGCTTGATCCTGAGTCATCAGCCTAAAATGCAGAGCCCACTTGATCAAATTGCACGCATCTCAAGCAAAACAATGCATTAGGTCCTAAGTAACATTGGGAGGCTCTCTTTGTCGACTTTCTCTTTGTGTTCCTCCGGCTATGTAAAAACATGTTCAACTATTTTAAACATACAGTACGGTAATATAAAGTGTGATTGGGGATCCAATACGTAGAAAACATCAGCAAATCGTTTGATAGACAAGCTATTAGAGACTAATGCATTATTCAGCTTAATTTAGGGCCTGTTCAAAAGCCACGTAGACTTATTTTTGAAAATCTAAATCCCCCCCGCTCCCCTCGTAGACTTCTCTCCATACATTTTTTTTATTTTTGTATGGAGCGTAGACTTTTGCCAAACCACCCCACTCCCCCAGAAAAGTCTACGTGGTTTATAAAGAGGAGAAACTTGGGCGTTGATTTAATACACGTTGACTAGAGAATCCAACCAGTGCTTGAAAAGCGATCGCTTTTTACCGGTGACATTTTCTGCATTCTTCTTTGGGCAAAAAGAACGGAGAAAAGAATGGACAAAATGGCGCAGTCGTTCTGCCTATTTTCGGTCGAGTTTACGATGTTTGTTGTTGCAGTTCTGTGGAAGCCGATTTGTTCATGCATTCTCTCTTCCGCTTCTCGTGCATATTGACAAGCTGAAATTGCCGAACAAATGGGAGCGTGCAGTATACGAGGTATTTTTGTGGTATTTTTGTTCGTTTCTCCACACCTACATATTGTCAGGCCTAGACGGCGCGGTGTCTTTCACACTTTCATCACTTGCTAATATACGAATTCCCCGATTACACTGTAGGGCTCTACTAGGGAACATCAAGTTGAACAATGCATTAGGTCCTAAGTAACATTGAGAGAATCTCTTCGTCGACTTTATCTTTGCTTTTCTATGGCTATGTAAAAACATGTTCAACACACAGTACGGTAAAATAAAGTGTAATTAAGGATCCAATACGTCAAAAACATCAGCAAATCGTTTAATAGACATACTTTTAACGAAACAGAAAGTCGACGAAGAGAAATTCTTAATGTTACTTAGGACCATTGTTCAGCTTGATATGTTGCTCACCGAGTCACCGTTGTAACGGTTTTATTTTCAAATCCTTTAGATTAAATTCGATTGTGTCAATCACCCAACAATATCCATACGTTTTAATATGATCCATATTAAAAAAAAAATTGCATTTTTAAGGTTAATATAAGATAAAGGATTTCAACAAAAAACTGTGTTTTCAGAGGTAGTATCCTTTTTATGTATTAAAGGGGGTGACATGCAAATCTTGAGCGGGCTAGATAACTCACTTCCCGTTATCCTAGAAGAGAAAATAATGAAATGTTTCAGAAATAGTTCGATATTGACAAGGTTCGATTTTAGCAACATATGCAATATTTAGGCTCGGGTACAGTGCCTCGATATAACGTTACTTTTTTTTTCCATCGACTTATCAAGAAAATTAAGAACGCCAACTAAATTATGAGACGATTATCTCTCTTCCACGAGAGTTGAAAACGAGGGAAAGTATTCCAAGCTCTTTTCGACCTTATTATTGGAGAATAACAACACTTTGTTTAAGGAGAGATAACGAGCACCAAAACAGTTATCCCATATTCTTCTAAATATGCATACGAACGTAGAATTGTGTTCTCTCATTACAGTGTTCACTGAATTACTGTTAAGCTTAGCTTTGAACTGACGTTTGCCAACTTTATATTTAATGAACTGTTTAATACTTTGAACACTAATATTTAAATAAAAATACAGTATTATACATGTATAGTAGTACATCGATAACAACACTGTCCAATGAACTTCCCTACTCAACCGCTGATCTGAAAATCGTGTAGCAATCACGTAATTTGGCTTAGTGGTTCGTGAGAAAGAAAATAAAAATAAAAATGAATTTCTGTCTGTCTGTCTGACCCATTGAAGACTCGGGAAAATTTGAATGCAGGGGTTTTTGGGGCCGGTGAAGGAAATTTGAATGGAGGAGTTTTTAAGGCCGGAGAAGGTTCTTATGATGGATTGAGACCCCACCTCCCTCTGTCATGGGTGCTTCTATACAAATGAAACCCAAATTTCTGCATAACTCGAGAACTAATCCAGCAAACAAAAAAAAAAGTTTCTTTTGATGTTTGAGACCCCTCTTCCCTATGGAAAAGGGGGCTCTGATACAAATGAAACACACATTTCAACCAAACATCAGATTATCTCTACTGTTATGAAAATTTGTATACAGGGGTTTTTAGGGCCGGGGAAGATTTTTATGATGGTTTGAGACTCCGTATCCCTTTTGAAAGGGAAGGGAGGCTCCCGTACATATGAGGCACAACTTTCATTGTAACTCGAGAACTTACCAAGTAAATAGAACCAAATTTGGCATGTAGGGCTTTTTGGAGACAAACAATGTTTCTATTATGGTTTGAGACACCTCCCATCCTCCCATCTCTAGAAAAGGAGGCTCTCATACAAACTAAACAGAAATTTCAACCAAGCATAAGAATTATCTAGGCAACTTAAACACATAATGTGTATTTCTCGTTTAAGAAGCATGTTCTGATAGAAGCTTGAACCCCTTCTTGGTCAAGAAGGAGGGATGCAGGAGCGATTCTCAGTTCTACATTATGCAGAAGAAGTTAATCTAAGGTTATACAAGAGAAAATTACGTTCAAACTGACAGTACACGGCAAAGTTTGAAGACAAAATTTTTGATAATGAAATGCTTTTACACTGAAGGAAAAACCAGAGTAGAAACTATACATCCGAGGGTTAAATTATAAACAAACCTACGTTTTTTTACAGAACATATTAACGTTTAGTTCTTCTACGATAATACACTGGTATGTAAACATTGCAGTTGAAAATACTGTGACCTGTCAACAAAGATGGTAGTTTTCATGAAAATGCAGTAGCTTATATGAAAGATTGCTATAGAAGTTTTTAAAAACTGGAGTAGTCAGCCAAAATAGTAGGTACAACCACACTATTTCGTCCAGTGTAGGAAAAGTGTAAGAACAGTTAGTTATTTATTTCTTAGAATGCCAAATTAGATTAGTTTATGCAACGCAGCAACCTCGACAACAATGAAAACGAAAAAAAAAAACTCTTTAATCGAAGTCACACAATAGCAAACGAATTTTTTTTAACAAAATTCATACCGAAAAACAATCATAAACGCACCAGTTCTATAAAATAAATACCAGCTCTTGTCATCGCATCAAATCCACAATCTTCGTCGACAGAACTTTCACCACTATCACCAAAGTAACTCTTGATTAGCTCTATGACATTTTGATTTCGTAAAGACATGTGAAATCTCCGTGAAACACAAGCTCAGAACAGCAATTTTCAACTCGTTCCAGTCGGTCAAATATTACATTATATGCTAAATAACGGAAGCGATATTGTTGAACAAACAGAATGGGACTGGTATGCGGTTACATTTATGCCTGATGGACAAAGTAACTGCATATCTTGTCCCAATGCGTTTTTTCCTCAAAAACACATTTTTTTAATTATTTTTTTATTGTATAGTAGACAATGCATACTATTACATGTAAACTATCAAAATATAGAGCAAAAAAGTGCGCCAAACAGGCTGAATCAAGAAAATTGCTTTCCCAACTTGAATGATCGTTTTCTCGGTTTGCTGTTTTTCAATATGGGACTGATATGCGGTTACAGGCAGTGTGGGATGGTGGTAGTGCCATAAAATACAATTTCAAAAGATGCATCGTTCAGAGGAGCCGTTAATAGAGACGGTTTGGGTTATTATCGTGTCTCCAATACATAGAAATTCGTTTTTGTTGATAAGTTTGCTATTTTGTTTGTTTATTTGACAAGCAATTTACAGCTGCGGAGACAAATGAGTCTATGAGACTCGAAGCTCTGTTAGGAATAAGGATTGGTTTTCATAAAAAAGGACCTTAACCCACTCAATTGCCCTCAGCTTCTTCCAATCAAAACAAAAAATGGGACAATTGTTAAGCGGAAACTTAAAAAAGACTAGTTAAATTCCTCACGATGCTGCAAAAAATGTAACACTAACTCCACTCAAGATTACGAATACAGCTCGTTATTTCATTACAACCGAAGCGAAGAAAACGGCTGATGTTTTTCCTTAAAATCCAATAAAAACTATTGTTTTTAATTTTATCAAAACAATCCCGAAGTAGAGCTGATTTATTGCATCCGGTGAATAAGAGAATCAAAGCTTTAGTTTTATCCTCTCTTTTCCTAATAATTATTCTATTTCAATTATTGACCATAACTACGCAAATTCAATCTCTGAAGAGAACACTTTTTGAATTTGAAAAAGGATCGGATAAATTATGATCCATCAATAAATCGGATCAACAAAGGATATTAAATTAATAATCTATTTTAATTAAATTTCCCTTTATTCAACAATGCTGCTGCATTTTCATCCCAAACAAAACCGTAAAAACGATGTATAAGAAGAAATATTATAGTAAACTTAACTAGGTTGCATTAATAAGTGGTAACCATCAGATATCAATAAATTTCGCACCATCAAGTGCCAGGCGTGCATCTGGCATATGAATAACACAGTCATTTGGGCTATATTGCCTCTCATTTATTTACACATCCATCACCCTCCATGAATACAAACTAGGAAGCTTCGTCCAAAAAAAAACCACCACTATAAACCTCCCCGCAGGCCCAGGATGAACGCATGCTTTCCCCCCAACAGACATCGTTGATTGGGGCTCCATTGGAAGACGATAATAAAAAGCACACGCATCGGAAAAACCAACGCCTGAATCGATTCCAAATTGAAGTGAAAATCGATGTTGAACCCAAGGAAGAAAAATTCATTGCCACAGCTTGTGGTATTGATGGAGTAGGCTTGGTGTGCGACCCCATCTCCTTGGTCATTATCGACTCCACTTTTCTTATACAAGTGAGCGAGCGATAGGGAATAAGCATTATGTCTCCTGGGTTTCATCGTCCTTCCTCCACAGCCGCACACATACATGAGATGAGGGAACCATTTTTGCTAACACACAACACGCAAAAGTGCCATGCATCACAGCAGGAAAGCGATAAATAGGTTAATTTGTGGGGTTTCACTTAAGCCGGATTTACCTTTCATTTCCGAAGCCCTACCTGCTGGCAACAATTGTTAGTGCCCGGCTGGTTAGCTGATGATAGCTGCAACGTACCGCCCACCATTGGGAGGATATTTGGAATCACATAGATTGGTGCGATCTTCAAATGTGGAAGAGATTAATGCCAATAAGAGGCTGAAACATTGTCTTAATTCCAGAACGAATGTGATCCGAGATTTCAAGCTAGAAAAATAACCAGAACGTTCTCTGCTAGAAGAAGTGCACGTATATTAATATAAATAACAGCGTTAAGCCCATAATTGTAAAAATCGCGTAATAAAGTCCTGAATTAGTTGCCAAGCAAAGTTGAGAAACTAAGAGGAGACTCAAAAGTGTTGAAAAAGGAATATAGTCATGCACCGTTTAATTGGGATTGTCAAGTTTCGTTTTCTACAGTCCGTAATTGTTTTCAAAAGGTTCTTAAAATAAAAGGTAAAATGAAGTCAAGAGTTCAAAATATTGCTTTTCCTTCATTTTTCAATCCTCTCAGGAGAGAAGTCCTAAATTCATATTAAAGAAAAACATCCATGAGCACTCACCATGCAATCATCGTAATAAATTTGGGACGGTTGGCCACTGCGTTAGAAATGTGGCAAAATAAAGAAAACAAAGCGAAACCACAACCACAGGAAAACGTTGCCTTTTCATGTTCGTATTGTGTGTTCTTTGGTGTTTGAAGTAGCTCGACAAATAACTTGACTAGAGCGAGTGATGCATGTTGTTACAGTAGCATCCTGATTTTGTCGGGTTCATTTCGGTACTGACTGACCTGGGAAAAGTTGTACTACCTGAAAATATGTTTATTTATTTTCTTAATAACTTTTTTTTTGTGTTAATGTGTTATTAATTTTTTTTCAAGAATCTGTCAATCCAATGTCAGCTCATGGCAAGAATCGGTTTTTCGTCCTTTACGATGAATGGTTTAATTCGCCGATTGAGGTAAGTTTATCTCACTGTGGTTATAGTTAATGTTGAGAAAATGTTTTTTATTGAATCCTAGAGGGTTTGAGCTGTTTAGTGAAATACCTGTAATTAGAAGTTAGAAGAAAAATTAGTATCTGCCATTTAATTCCAACTACCTTTGTATCTTCGACAGATACGCGTATTTCGTCTACAATGTGCAGACTTCTTCAGTGTCTCGTACTAATAACTCGACTCCTCGACTCGAGTCGAGTTGACAGTACGAGACACTGATGAATCTGCACGTGGGCTGTGAAAATACCTATCTGTCGAAGATAAGCGAACATAGTCAGTAAATGGAAAATACTAATTTTCCTTCTAATTCTAGTGTTTTTATTATTCGAACATGCAAGGCAATTTCGCATGGACGTGCATATTTTACAATATGGTGATTAAACACCTCGCTATTGTAGACAGCACAAGTGAGGCGGCATTTGTTACCTAGAAGTGCAAGTGTACTGCACTCTTAAAGTAATGTATATTACGAGCGATGTAATCCATTTGGCACGTAAATACTTCGAGACTCAAAGATAAACATGGCTCAATTGTATGTTCTATTTCATGTGTTTTTAAACGCTTATTTGAAACCCACAATAATAAATACTGACACACTCAAAATTACGTTCCGGATGCTACATTTACAACATCTCTCAAGGTAACTTCAAATCTAAGTCCGTAAAACGTTAAAAAATTACCTCTTGACTTAAAAGTGGAGTTTTCAAGCTTTAAATTTACATGATCCTTGTCTTTGGTGTTTAACAAAAACAGACCTATTGTTAACACAGTCGGTTTCGCGCGTCACGGCATGTCACAGGTTCAAATTCGTTCTCTTCCGTGATAGATTATAATAATTGAATTGGGGTAAAACGGGTCAGATAAAACATGAACTTATGCCTGTTACGTTTCTCAATGTGATATGTGTAAAATGAATGCATTTTCATTCAAAATATATTGCGGAGATTGCAACTATATGAGCAGAATGAAGAAAACCCATCAATTGAAGGGATATTGGGGCAAAACGGGCTATCTACAAGACCCAAAAACACGCAAAGTCGCTCCAAATTACTTCTATGCAGAAATCCTGCGGGATTTGTACTTTTCCAGTGAAAATAATTTGTGACAATTGCTGCTGTTCGGAAAGTAACAAGAAAAGTCAAATAAAAGGAAAGAATTGGGGTAAAACGGGCCAGACACGACATGAAATTCTGTGTCTCTGTGAAGTTTTTTAATATGATACGTGTAAGCGATATGCATTTTCACTCAAAATAAATTGCGGAAACTATATGAGCAGAATGGAGAAAAACCATCAATTGAGGGTGAATTGGGGCAAAACAAGTCACTTCCCGTGCTCTACATAACACAAAACCTGCGCCTATCGATTTATTAGCCTATTTCCTTTCAGGAATGCATTTGGTTTGGCTAAAAAACCAGCGGCTTCTCTTACTTGGGAATTTGGGTTAATTTTTACCCACTGTGCAATGCTGGGATGAATCATCTCATGCAGACTTAAATTTGGCCTTTTTATTCATACAGGTGAAGAAGGTAAACAAACTTACAATTTTCATAAGGTTCAACTTATGAATGATACTTTGGAATTTCATAAGGCTTGTTGAATGGATAGATTTTGTTTTACACAACGTTGTTGTTTGACTCTGGAGATTGGAGTTGAATCCCAATCGAGTGATTTTCCTGATCTTCTTTGTCCGTCTGTAGAGACTTGATCTTACGATGAGATACAAGAAATTCAGAAATTCAAACTCCATTGTCCATTGTCCGTTGCGCCAGAGAAGAAGTTTTACACAGATGGGTCAAAAATCAATGCGTCCACTGGACCTGTTATATTCAACGATCTATCTACAGCGCCTCATACAAGCTCCAGAATTCCTTGTTCCGGTATACGTTGCGGAACTTGCAGCTATATTGTACGCATAATAGCGGTTCGCCTCACTTTCCCCTGATAATTATTTCCAAATTTTCGGATAGCCTAGCCGAATAAAAAGTTTACAATTGAATATATTGTAACCATACAATTAGAATCTATAGTATGCACGATTAATAGTATTGTTTAGAACGATAAGATGACAATAGACGTTATTGTTACCACATTAGAATCTAATGTAAACTGAGACAAAAAGAAGAGGGAGTTGTTATGGTATCTAACTATAGGGAAAATCATTATTTCCCGAACAGATTTGAGTCAATTACTATTAATGGTATTGTTTCACTATTATTGAAAATCCTAGCATATGGAGGGTATTGTAGATCTTTTGTTATAACAATATGCGATTTTTTCATTTATCTGATTCATGAACAATAAGATTCATGGTCGGAAATAGATTTTAATTTAATATTATATGATTGTATTGTAGTTGTTTCGTTATTTTTATCCGGGACGTTCTCTGGAGACTATTCGTTCAATGGGGCCGATGAAGCACTCGACGTAGGGTAGGAACGGCCTAATCAGGGGTAACTTTTTAATCTTGTTGTATTTCCTATAGGTCTAAGACTCCTACATTTTCCAAATTATTGCACTTTTAATCATAAGCTCTTTTTAACGGACTTATGATTCGATGCATAAATCATGATTGATTACCAATTTATTACAGTCATTTTGAAGATTTAAAGTACATCATCTCCGAAAGCCATCAGTTTCTTACCAAGCTAAAAAGTTCGCTCAAATTTTACCTTTGTGTATTTCGCATTCAATCGTGTGCAGTGGAAAAGTGTTTTCATCAGCTCTTTCGCACAGCTATGCTTGTTACTGGAATGAGACGTAGAACATTGAGTTATATTTATACATATTTAGATAATCTGAAATCACCATCTATTTCATGTTTCTTCCAGTCATTGGGTATGATCTATGCCTACGATTATATTTTCCATCATCTCACAACTATCATATGCAATACAAAAATTTGTTTCGGAGCTGTCCAATAGTACCCAACAATAAATCATGTTTCGCAGTTGAGCGGCAGCTATGGCATCCCGGCTGCTTTTGAGAGAGCCCATGTTTCCTCTCTTCTTCGTTAACCATGGTTATAGCGCACCGGTATTGTAACGTGAAGTCTGCTGTCTCTTGCATAAGTTTCTTTCTAAACGAAGCATCCCGTTTGTCGTCACAGTCACTTTGGCTAGCATTTGCGTGAGAATAAATGAAATACCTTTCGGACGTAGTCCTCCTACATTGATTGCCATGTGCGTGTTATGGTTGACTTCAGGATTCTCACACTAGGGTGTGATGTATTGCAGGGCCGTGCTTCAACATATGCCCACATCGAATAACTCCACCCAGGATTAAGATCTAGGACTGCTAAGGGGGAGCCACAAATCCTTCGGCCAAAACTTCATGTTTTCGTTCAACCATTGTTGGGTTCGATTGACACGGCGCTTCACTTTTTCCGGAACGTTCTCCATTTTCTGCGGTGAAATGAACCGATCCATGCGGCTGTTGGCCATAGCATCGATGCTGAAAAGCTTTTCGTCGGAGAACAGGATTATCATTTTTTTCCTTCTTCAACAAGGAATGCAATCTCTTGGAACGAGTCACTCGTAGTTCCTTGACCCAGTTCGTAATCAAGTGGCGTTTCACTCTGGCTCTGGAAGATGCATGTATGTCTTCTTTGTTGATTCTCCGCATGGATTTCTCCGAAATATTGGTTTCCTTTGCAAGTAATCTTATGGAACGCACCGGGTTGCGAGCAATTTTTACACGGACCGATTTGATCACGTTTGGCGTGTGTGCAAAGCGCGGACGTCCACTTCCCGGCTTTCGCTGCTTAGGATTATCAAGCAGGGACTTTTTTATGCGGTAATCTGTTACCAATTGGCACCCTATCACCTTGGCAATCTCTTTCGGCTTCTTCTGGGCGAGCAACAAACTGGTGATCACTTCTTTCACGAACATTTTAACGAATTTGCAATAAAACAAATAGAATGTTTGGATGCAGCACTTGAAAGTAAACATAAACAAATACACTTTCGACAGAAATTAGTCACTAGCTACACGAATTAACCCGATACTCAAGTTTGAACATTTTCGCATTATTTTTCTGTCGCACCCTGTACATAGAATAACGGCTCCGCAAAGATAACGCATTTGAGCCTTGACAAATAAATGGATTAAAAAAAAAAGTGATTTTGTACACCATCAAGTTTCCCTGACTTACAAGTGTTGTATATAAACTAGTAGTTGAGTAACCAACCTTGACCTTCTAACATAACGTCAACGATCAAGGTTTTAATCCAGGTTGCTCCATACTTTTGTTTTTTCAACAGCATTATTTTTTATAAGGCAAATTTATGAAATTCATACTGATTTCTTCAGTCATATAATCATAATGCATTCTTATTCATTTCGAAAGTTTATTTCGCTGAGTGTAGTAACACACAAACGTTGTTATATGTTGAAGCATACAATTTGTGACTGAAATGGTTCACAAGTCTACTCAACCTGTTAGCAACCTATGTATTACTAGATACATCGGCGATTTAAAAATGCCTTATATGAAATTCTAATACAAAATCTAACAGGTTGAATTCACGAAGAAGTTGGCAAAATTGGATCATTACTGTTATTCGATCGGAGCGGATTTATGGTGTATCGGGCTTCTAGGTTAAACAATCTATCGTCCATCGGTGTTGATAAAATATTTGTGTTATGTGTAGAGCAACGAAACTGCGACTTGAAGTGAAATTGTAAATAGAAACAGTTTTCCTAACAAGGCATGGTGAAATATTGTTGATTTGGAAGTACTTTCTTAGTACGGATTTTTGGTATCATGAATATGAAGGTACAACAAAAAGCGAGGTTGCTCATCGTCTTGGTTTGTTAGCAATAGTTTAAAATGACCGTTTTACGTCAATATTGTTCTTCGCAATTGTTTAAGCTACTTTTTTGGGAAATAATTTGTCCATAAAAATGGTCATGGCTTTATGAATGATTTGTGTTTTCGTGTTATGAACAATTTATATGATATCTTGAACTATTTTACCGCAGCAATGCACAGTGGTTCAGAATGCGAATTTAGCTGGAAAGATATATTTTCAGCCTAAGTTTGAAGTGTGCCGATATTGTCTCTATCGTATGTCAAACAAAAGTTATTAGAGTTTTTGTAAACAAAATAGTCATTTTTCATATGCTGGCTTTTTCAGTTGGGGCAAACCGAAAAAATATTTTAGAAGCGTTAGATAGGATTTTTATTATTGCATATCATGTCTGAAAACTGGAGATAGACTATTTTTTTAAATTGAGTAAAATACATTTGAAAAAGGCGTAATTTTATAAGAAAATCGTAAATTAATCGGAAAAAAGATGTACAGTCAAAGTTGTTGAAATTATTAATATTACAACTTTTTCGAATAATGTATGCCTTTATTTCTGCAAATAAAAAAGTTTGATTTTCGATTTCTCTGAAAATAAGGACCACCCTAATTTTCATTCACACAGAATGAGTGGAGCCGACGCACGGTAAATCGCTTCCTCAAACAGCTTAGATTATCCTGAGAGAAGGCTGATTGATCTATAGCTCTTAGAAGAAGAGAAGAGATCTTTCCTTCAATACGAGGGGAAGCAGCTTAGTCGCAGGCATTTTTTAAAAATCAACGCCAGATGAACATAGTATTAATTACTTGAGCTCCAAGTGTATGATGTTATCGAAACCTGGGGCTTGCATGTTCTTAGACGCTTTGATATAGGTCAACAATTCGTCAGCTTAGATCTCCAACTCTTCCGAGAAGTCGTTGGGACTTAGATGGATGTTGCTTACATGCTCACTAACGGAAGATTCGTGTGGACTACGATGTTTTGTCTAAGATTGTGGGAGCTGACGAAGTGTTGACCTATCTCAGCAGCCTTCTCTGCTGGAGTTATCTAGTGATCCGTAGTATCAGTTCTTTTGTAGGTCTATGGGTACAGAGTTTCTCATCTGATCTATCACTGGGGTATGTTGCTCCCGGGCCAGAGAGATCACTTGCTCGATGCTCTGCGGCTGTCGTTTGATGTTATCAACGGACTAAAGGTGCGTGTTGGAATTGATGTGTCGTCAACGTGTTGTCGAGGAGTCAACTTCGACCACCACTGGATAGTGGTCCGAGCTGAGCTCCTGTTGTATGACCGGCTGGGCGATGTTGTTCTCCATGTTAGCTGTCGATTGTTGAGTGGGCCCCAGATCAGCTCAACCGGGTGGGAGTATGGTGTAATGGCTCTCTTCCAGGTACTCTTGTAGAATCATGGCATTTTGGTTGCACCGGGTGTTCCCCAAGGTTTCGTGTTTCGCATTCAGGTAGCCGGTGTTGATAAACTGCACTTGCCCCCGAGCTAGTTTGCGGATGTCGTTTCGTAGCACCGTTGTTGTTCCATTGACGGTGTTGGCTTGCAGTTGATGTCGTAGCGCCGGATGATCGCGACTCCTCTTCCATCAGAGCCGCAACGATCAAGTCGCACAATCAGATATCCAGGAATTGAGACGCTAACTTCAGGCTTGAGGTGCGTCTCCGTGACGGTATCGATGCCCTTTCTGCTAAAGAAGTCACCGAATTCGATTATTTTGTTCAGGATTGTTAAATTGATAATGGATAAAGGTCGGACTTTTCAATGGACTCACAAACACGTTCGTATTTAACACTTTATTCGTTGAAATCCAAAGTTGTACAAGAGAACGAATCCTACTTCTTACATGGTTTATATAGTCTATCAAACCGGAACTTCATACAACAATATAATAATACTATATCAAGATTTCACAATCTAGACAAACTTAACTAGTGAGAATGGTGAGGGGTATAACTATTTCTATGCACCTTGGAGATCTAATTTTGCAAAGAATTGATAGCCACTCAACTGTGCAAAAACATCGTTAATATTTGGTAGCGGATAGTGCTCACTACAAATCATCTTATTCACTGTCACCTTACAATCCATACATATACGCACCTCGCCATTCGCTTTGGGTACTACCACGATAGGAGACGCCCACTCACTGCGTTTCACAGGCACAAGAATGTTCTCTCGCACTAGTCTATCGATCTCATCGGACACCTTCTCACGTAATGAAAACGGCACATCATACGGTCTGTAAAAAATTGGTCTTGCATCTTCTCTCAAATGTATACTAGCTACAAACTCACTCATTGGCTCTTCAAGATTACTCGAAAACACATCTTTGTACTTAGTAGTTAGCTCTGCTATCAGAGTATCTTTCGCACCTTCTAACCTCTTATCATCCACACACGCAGAAGCACTCACGTCATGTACAAAGAAACATCGCCACTCGGGATACAAAACATCTAACCAGTCCCTTCCCATGAGGGGGAAAAACTTCTTATTACCGTCGACCACTATGACGCTCAGTGAATACAAACGATCACTCTCGTGCCTGACCTGAACTCGAAATGAACCCATAACCTTCAGAATGTTACCCGAAATTACACTCAACTTAACCTCACTTTTCTCTAAACGCGAATTCGGAAAGTAATTATCATAATCAACTTTGCTAATAACCGTATACGAAGCTCCAGAATCAATTTCAAAGTTTAGCCACTTACCGTCTAGTTAGATGTTCTTGAAGAGGGGTAAGCTGGACACCAGGTTAATGACGTTATCGTCGCAGTCGTCGTCGTCACTGCTAACACCGTTCATATTGGGTTTACTCCAGCAGTTCTTTGCGATATGTCCCTGTTTCGAGCAGTTGAAACACCGGATGCTGCGTCTACCTCTTTGTCGATTATTCCTTGAGTGTGATCTACCTCTTGAGTTTTCTTGACGGTTTCGTTGTTGCTCTCGGCCACGTGATTTAGACCTGCCTCCTCGGTTGTGACTTCCAGCGGTGATTCGGTTGGCATATTCCTGCTTATCCTTCATCTTCATCTGATCTGCTTCGATTTGCTCAAGATTTGGCTTTCGTGACTGCTTGGTCGAATGTCGTTTCATCTGCGCTATTCATTAGCTCCCTTGGATTTTGGCGTTCCGAAGGCCAGCTATGAATTTATTTCTTAGAGCATTGTCGAGAAACTCTCCGAAAACGCAATGTTTCGAGAGCGCTTGCAACTCAACGGCGAAATCAGCAACTTTTTCGTGTTCTTTCTGATTCCTCTTGAAGAACTCCACAGATTGCGCAATGCGGTTCTTCTTCGGACTGAAGTACGATTTCAGCTTCTCGATGACGACCTTGTATGTCACATCCTTGTGGGTTTGCGGATACAGCAACTGTTGCAATTTTTGAGCGCAGGCAAGCCAATGAAATGGACGATGAGCTTCCGCTTGAATACGTCGTCTTTGATATCGTTGAGTTCGAAAAAATTCTCTGCACGTTCCAAGTAATCATCGAAGTCGGCACTGGGCACAAAATTCTCCAATGTACCAGATGAGTTTCGAGTTTGCGTTTCCAACTGCCGACGTGCCCGGTTTCTCTTCTGGCTGCGTCATCTTTGTCACTTCAATAGTACCGTACGTCCTAACCTCACTTCCCGATCACGTGTTCGGTCCACCACGAGTGCGCGACACTAACACAATTTATTACGATAACTCACGCGTTCACCAGCAAATGCCTTGCTTATTTTCGCTCGTCGCCACTGTTAAATTGATAATGGATAAAGGTCGGACTTTTCAATGGACTCACAAACACGTTCGTATTTAACACTTTATTCGTTGAAATCCAAAGTTGTACAAGAGAACGAATCCTACTTCATACATGGTTTATATAGTCTATCAAACCGGAACTTCATACAACAATATAATAATACTATATCAAGATTTCACAATCTAGACAAACTTAACTAGTGAGAATGGTGAGGGGTATAACTATTTAACAAGGATGAAACAAGCATTCCAATTGAGAGTGTTGGTGGTGCTTTTACGGTCCATACTTAAAGATGAACATCATCATGGATATGGCGTCTTTGAGATGTTCCTCCCTCCATCGGCAGGAACTTAGTAGGCGGTAGATTTCTTTAATGAAATCGACCATTTGTTCCGAGTCTTAGAGCTGTCCGGTAATGCTGCAGCAAGGAACACGGCAGAACGTGGAACGTTATAAGCAGAAGCGGAAACAGCAGACCCGCGTCTTTCGGGAGAAAAAAACGCCGCCTGGAAGAAGCGGAGTGCAAGGAAATGGAACTGCTGTGCCGTTCCCAAGAAATACGGAAGTTCTGCCAGAAGCTCAACGCATCCCGCAACGGTTTCGTGCCGCGAGCCGAAATCTGCAGGTATAAAGATAGGAACCTCCTGACGGACGGACGTGAGGTGATCGAACGGTGGAAGCAGCACTTCAATGAGTACCTGAACGGAGTGCAGAATGTAGGCATGGGAGACCAGGGTAACGGAGGAAACTACTACGGCAGTGCTGCAGAGGAAGGAAATGATCCAACTCCCGCTCTGAGGAAAGTTAAGGATGCCATCCACCAGCTCAAATTCAAGAAAGCAGCTGGTAAAGATGGTATCGCAGCTGAGCTCATCAAGATGGGCCCAGAAAAGTTGGCCACCTACTTGCAACGGATGATAGTCAGAATCTGGGATACCGAACAGCTACCGGAGGAGTGGATGGAAGGGGTTATCTGCCCCATACATAAAAAAGGTGATCATTTGGAATGTAAGCACTTCAGGGCGATCACAATTCTGAATGTCGCCTATAAAGTGCCATCCCAGATCATATTCCGTCGTCTGTCATCTAAAACGAATGAGTTTGTGGGAAGTTATCAAGCCGGC
>JASCZW010010604.1:0-35861 GCA_034211315.2 Aedes japonicus | reverse complement strand
TTATTTGTTTATGTTTACTTCACATGAAATTTTATTCATTTTTAATTCCATCCGAAACAATTTGTACCCGTGGAAAGCATGCCTAGAACCTTATCAACACTGGTATGCGTTTAAAGTAAATAATAAGCTTATGATGAGATGGCTAAGCGATTATTCCACAACCATAAGATCTACAAATGTAACCCAGGGACAATACTTTTTATTTATGCATTCGCTGTAATCAGCATATTTTTTAAAATGTTTTGGAGCATTTGTAGACCGTGACCTAAACAAGAAAGCTTTTTGTGAACAATTGTTTTAACCTCTCTAACGCATAACAGACTGAAAAGACTATAATTACAGGGGTGCTCAATCACATTCATCTTGAGTCCCCTTGATATAGGAATGTGTCCCAGTAAGTCTAAACACTGATTTGTTAATAACAATATGAGATCGACGGTATTGAAGTAAATTGAGTTTTTATTGTGCACTTTTACGTTCTTTACAATATTTTTCTACGAGGTCAAGCAGCGTGACATTTCCGAGATCGATTTGGTTGGCCCACCATCAGTGGACTGTTGGTCTAACCTTGCTCATTTAGCTTCAGCACAGACTATATACCAACGTTTTTATATTTTTCCAGTCTTTCGAAAGTTTTGATGGAATCCGCTTGCCTTAAGGGCTTACGCTGAGAGAGCATTCTCGACGGCAGCCATTACCTCAAATTTAAAATTGATTTAACTCAGCATCCCTTACTAGATATTGAATATTTGATCACATCAGTTTGTATGCATACTTGCTATGAGCAATAGCCTGGGACACGGACATATGAAAGAAAAAATATTCGCTCCCCAATGATTTTTGGAAGCCTTTTGAGTTCCATAATAACTGTGCAAAATTTCAGCTCGATCGGTGAAGCTATATTTTTTGCTCTCGAGGTTTACCAATTTTACATAGGTTTTATATGGGAAAACTTACTTTCACATTGAATAATCTGGCGAGGTGACCCGTTGCCATCTAAAAATAAGTGAACCAAATTTTCCAATTTCCAACCAAATTTTTGGAAATTTTCAAGGAAACTTTTCTTTGAAGACTGCAAAGCGATCCGACGATTGTAGAAAAAGTTATTAAGCTAAAACTGATTACAATCCAAACGAACGGCTCCAATGAACTGTTTTCCTAACAACACTGCCACCTGCAGCATGGCCTGCTTAGCCTGCTGCTGTTGGTGCAAAACTGCAACCCACGTTGTATGTAGGGCGTTCACTCGGCATGGAGAGGCTGAAATTTTGCACATTATGGGACCCAAAGGCTTCCAAAATTTATAAGGAATTAGAATTTGAATTTTGACCCAGCCCTAATGAGCAATCTGCTGGATTTCCATTCGATGTACTAACAATTTATCCAGAAATAGTGAGGTAAGTTTGCGAGAGAGAGAGAGAGAGAGAGATAAAGGATAGGAAAAAAATACATGGTGCAGCAATGCAGCTTAACATGTTTGCGCAAATGAGGCCTTTGTCGGAGTCAAAAAGTTTCAATTGGTGTTGGAGGATTCATCTTCTTGGGTACAGGTTAGACTCCGTTTGTACTGAGGCCATTGTGTCATTCACGTAATGCGCACTGATGCCCCGATCCGGCCTCAACGAGTACTAAATTATTATGTTTCCGGATCATGGGGAGCATCATCAGTCATTGTATTGGTTTTAACAAATGGATTTGCAAGCAGTCCACACTCACGAAATCGTTTACCAAACCTTTGCTTTTTTACCAAACTTTTCGCTAAGAGGTGACACATTGGCATCATCAATAGATTGACCAGCACTAGACCGTGTAACATTCATCATCCATAATTACTCGTGCAAATTTTTCCGCACAGCAGTTTATCGTAACACCTCAGGAAATTATCCCGTACGATTTTCATACGGTCGGAACTATGAGCAGGAAAGCCCGGAGACATGAGACGCACGATTAACCGCCAGGTTGCTCTTAGACATAAAGTTCGTAGGTCTACTCATGCACTACAAGTTCATCGTACATCATATTATCCGAATCGACCCTCTGAAAGGAGATATTGGCAAATGGATATGCCTGAGTCAAAAATGATAAAGCCGCCAACCCTGGTAGCCAGATCGGCTGTTATTACACGGAGAAAAAACAGATCATGTAGGACTAACACACATCTTCCAATGTGTAAAAACTAGATGATCTCAGGCTAAGGAATTACCGGCTGCCGGCCTCGCCCGAATGGAGGTCCAAGTAGGGAATGGGTAGGAATATGTTGACGTGATATTCACTTTATTTGAAGCCGAGAACATCTCTGCACTTCCACGAGAAATCACTGGGATTTTGGATAACAGGATTGGGTACCCAAGTAACATGAAATGTTTAACTGTATGCATTTTTGCTTTAATGTGACAAATAAAAATGTTGCCACGTTTCGGTGATTGAAAACTATTTGGGATACTACTATAGAGGTGAAACAGCGCAGAAGGTGGAGCCTATGGAACATAATTTAAGTTCGACAATGGTCTATAAACCAAAAAAATCTTGCGCTGCAGTAAAAGCAAAGCATAGTCCGGTTTTTTCAAAAAATGAAGTCATGGATAGGTTTGAACCATAAGCTCCCAAGCTTTGAAGACTGGTCTTCTGACCACTCCACACAT
Source organism: Aedes japonicus (assembly GCA_034211315.2). Lineage (NCBI taxonomy): Eukaryota > Metazoa > Arthropoda > Insecta > Diptera > Culicidae > Aedes > Aedes japonicus. The sequence continues at coordinate 33,219 of JASCZW010010604.1, read as the reverse complement.
TTTCAAACATAAAGAAAAATGGAGCAATTAGAAACTCAGCCAAACCGCATAACATCGTTATTTAAATCAGCAGGGGATGATAGGGAAATTGTTACTATTTTTAACATACAGGAGAATTCAGGAGTAGGAAAGTTAATAAATCAAAGTAAATTAAATGAATTTCCAATACTTTTATGATCCGGTCTGATGACACTTCAGTTTTGCGTCATCATACAAGCAATTGTACTCGTGCAAATAATGTTTGTTGTACAAGGCAACGGCAATATTATTTTTTTCCATCATACCAGCATAATCGAATTAGGTTCTTAAATGTTTCAGCGATAAACATAGAATGTGATATAAATAGATTGTTGATAGTTTTAAGTTTTCATTCAAAAGTACAGATGGTCATTTGACGTCCAATATGACACCAACAAAACATACCTGACTAGTTGTGTTGGCAAATGACATTTCACGAATATGTTTGTTTCTCAAAATACGGAAGACTTGTGTTGCTACATTTGTACAACATATTATGCAAACACGCATGACGTCAGATGTAAACAAACATGTCCTAACTCAAAACATCAAACAGATATATGACATAATAAATGAGTCTAGGTTCGAATAGCGTGAAACGTACATCTACATTACTAAACAAGTCAAATTGCACTTTTATAGATCTACAGCATGACATATGAAAAATATAACTTTTCGATTTATGTTTTTGGTGCTACTTGGGTAGCAGCAGGGTTCGTTTTGGTTAACGAAAAGCTGTCAAGTTAAATATTTGAAAATTAGTACCAATATCCGATTTGAACCGATTTAAACCAACAGTAAGGATGACATTGGGACCACTCACAAAGTGTGATTGTGGTTTCTGATGAGGAATACAAAGTGATTTTTTAATAATGCTGAAAAACCGACTTTGACCGGTTCAAACCAACAGTAAGAATGCTATAGAATATTATATATATAGGGTCCAATCACAGAATGTGATAGTGGTATTTCATAAGAAAACAAGTCAATTCATCTCAACGCCATCTTGGACCAATCTACACCAACAGTACGGATGCCACTGTAGTCACTTCAAAAATGTGACAGTGGTTTATTTGTTCCACGATATGGTGGCCTGACGAGCATGGCGAACGAATAATTTGAATCACAATCAATTATGTACCCTCCCGGCAAACCACGACTTATCGTGCTCACTCAATCACTCGCGCAACGTAACAATAGACAACAGAAACAAGAGACAAACCGCTACGTCCCGATAACAAAATATTGCGGAACGAAGTGTCGACACAACCGATTCAACCAATTAAACGGATGGTCGACGCAAACCTATTAAAAATAAATTTTATTATTATAGATACAATGGGTAACAATTACCTGTCTTGGTCCATGTCCTTGAGAGCACTCACGAGTCGCCTGTACCTAACTCCGTAGGCGTCCGTCCATGTTTTCAACTGAAACCGTTCCATATAATGACATCAAAACTTTTCCGCAAACAACACAACGAACACTCTTTATGTACCAAGCGGCTTGTTCAGATCGAGAGCGCACACAACTTCTTCGAAATAAAAAAAGATACCGAGCCATGCCCGATAGTACAGGCAGTTCGCAACAAAGCATCGAACACGCACTCACGCCACCGAACAATAAATGACCGAAACAATAGATAACGCGCTATGCCCGATAGCAAAACCGACATCAAGGTGATACGACGTAATATGGTGAACTTATTATGTAGGTCGTAATTAACTAGCTAATTAATAATGACCCAAACCACTCGAACACAGTATAATCACTATCATATCTCACTATTTTCATTGGGAAAACAAGGAAATCCTTAAAATGGTGATTCGGCGATTATGGTGAACCAATAGTACGGGTCAAAGCCAACCACAAAATCAATCACGATCTACACTCACAGCAACTAACATATATCACCTGACCGCAACTTTATTGTTCTATTTTTTTCGCTCACTCGAACAATCGCGCCGCTGAACAATAGATAATGCGCTTTGCCCGATAATAGAATAGTGCGCAACAAAGAATCGACACAACCGTTCACAGCCGATGCGCAAAGCAGACCGATTTTCATACGAACGGAACTATTAACCACAAAGCAAGGGTCCAAGACTCGTTCCATACAACTCGTATGAAATGATTATTGTTGCATTAATCGAGAAAATATGGCTCATATGCACTTTAAATTAACATCACTTATCAAGCGTGTATATTCTCGTGGAATTGTGACTCGTCTCTGGATAACAAGGTTCGTGGTTCCGGATCCCGAATGCAACTTTTTTTCTGTGAGGAGAATTTTCATACGATCTTCCTATGAACATCTTTCCATTAGAGAATCGTATAAAATTTGCAATAATATCTTCTGGTGAATTTCCATACGATATAACTATGAATTCCTCTAGATTTGTTCGCTCAGTGTATAGTTTACGGGCCCTTGGTTTGACAGATGCTGCTTGTTTTTTACTTCGTTTTGGCTTCTGCTGCTTTCTGAAAGTCTTAAGTCCATTTCGTATTTCGAAATTCCCAGCTTTATGGCTACATCTTGAACGGAATTACCGTTCTTACGGGGAAAGCTTGCGTGATTTTCCGGTTCTGGTTTTGGTCCAAAGGGCCTGGTTTACGTCCAGATTTTTTCTTTTCCTGAAAGGAAGACTCCTCACAATACTTTCAAATCGCGTTACGGACTGCTTCGATGCTCACACCTTCCATTTTCGCCAACTGACCTTAAAATTTTTTGGGAAAAGTGCATCATTTATGCACGATCTGTTTGCGCTTTTTCGGGGGAAATGTTTCCGCATTATCATTAAAATTAGATACACTGGCACTCCAGAATCGCAGAGTAATAGAATTAAATATAAACAATGATACACAGTAATGATCAGCTGTTCAAAAGTCAACTGGAAGCAACAGTGGCGCATCAAAATCGTGCTTAGACTTAATGGGACACCCTATAGATTCTGTTCACTCTAGCCTGGGATTATTTGGAGATTGAGATCTGAGTTGTTCATAGAAATGATTGACATTCATTTTTGTATGTGGAATGTATGACGAAATTCTGCTAATGAATATATTTGGACGCCAGGCAACTGTCCATGGTCGTTTCTATTATTGGGAATTCATCTGCAGACGAAAGAACTTGAGAAGACTTTTCATTGATTTTATCACTAAAAAATGGACTCGAAATAAATGCAACAGATAAAAATTATCTTCAAAAATTAATTTCTAGTCGGCTATTTTTGAAACTCTCAGAGAATACATAAACAAATATAAGTAATGTTTTTTGCAAAATTGGTTTATTTTAACACCCTCTCCTATATTAAAATGCCCACACCTTCGACACAACACTTGCGCCATCTTTCATACACACTTTCATCCACTTTCTCCTTCAACTTCTTGTCGTTTATAAAGACCTTCCCTGTTTTCCGAAGCTTGCCCTTTTTGTTGTTGAGATTTAAACACTTATATTTGCATTTTAAAAATGGACAATAAATGCCGATTTTCATGGCTTCACCTTCACCCGCACTGACAAAACTACGCATGCAGCATCAATCATAGTAACCCATGAGTCAGCAGACAAAATTTGACAGATCTATCAGTTGAACTCTAACCGTGATGGCAAAAACAGTGAAACAACTCCGTTCGGAAGTGTGCGCATTCAAAGAACGGCACTGCCGCGTTGAAAACGGACATTGTGGACGCCGGATACGCCCGTTCCGGCATCTACAACATCTTGGCACTATTAGACAACAATCAGAGCATCGAAAGAAAGCCCGGTTCCGGACGGCCAACGACCCTGAGCGACAAGAAGCTCCAACGGATGCTGAAGAAGAAGACAGGGCAGTGGCTACATTGCTGCGTGGGCTTGGCCGGGAGGTCGGTTCAACCGGCCAAATAGTGAAAAAGTACCTGGCAAACATGAATATACATGTCAGGAAGCGGAAGTCGCGTCCACTGGTATCGGAGCTGCAAGCAATGACGCAGCGGCAGCGGCTGAATAAGATGGTCAACTCAATTTTCCCGGCGATTCGCAACGAATCGGTGGTGATGGACGACGAGACCTATCTCACCCTGGATGGCAACGACTGGCAGGGCACTTCGTATTTTACTGCCCCCGCGAAGGAAGTGAGCTCCGAGGTGAAGTTCATTTCACACACCAAGTTCCCCAATCAGCGAGAAGGGGATGTCAAAGCCGCTCTTCTTTCGCTCCGAACTGGCCGTAAACGGGGAAATTTATAGTACGAAATGCCTGCCGGAAGTTGCATCGTTCATCAAGAAATATCATAAGGGCGAAGACCCGGTGTTCTGGCCGGATATGGCGTCGGCCCACTACTCAAAACGATCGTTGGAGGAGATGGTACGCTCAACATCCCCAAGTTGCGTTCCATCGAGAATTTCTGGGCCAACCTAAAGCGTAAGATCTACTCCAACAATTTTGTCGCGAAAACTGAGGAGGAATTGATAAATAAAACAAAGCAAGAACTCAAAAACATGCCTACACGCCTGTTTTCGTCCGCCATGGCGAATGTTCCGGTTACCTGCCGGAAGCCGCTCGCAAGGGCGAAGATTTTTTTTTTGCAAGTAAGCTTAAATAATTACCTTCCATTACCTTATCAAAGCAATCATCTGTCTTAGCTTTTTGTTATCACCAGCCGAAAAAATCCAGTCGGGCATAGTTTTGACGAGTTTGGCGGATTGGCCTCTTTCGGCACAAAACAACATCGTTGTGAGTTGTTCGTGATCGCAATTCTGTGGTTTTTCTCTGTTTAGTGCCAGCCTTACTTCGATTCCAATCGAGCTAGTGATCAGTGACTTGAGTACCTACCTGTAGAACATAAATGCTCGTTCGATCATATCGGCTGTGTTGCATTAATAGTGTAATAATTTATTACTATCACAATACATTTCATATGGACGCTATATTGTGATTGAGTTCATCCTTTTCATTATTGTTCTATTCGTCATTGCCACTCACTTGGATGAACCACAACAGAACGCTTACTCGTGCGGCGTTTGCAAAATTGGTAAAGATAAACATACGCTTGCATTACCAGTGGGATCCACCAGCAGTGAAAATACAAACAAAAAACGATCGCGAGAGGATTTGGACCGGACTGACGATGAGGTGGAAAGCTTTGATCAGCTTTTAGTTCGTATAGGACAAATGATCGCCGAAGGAAATGCGAAGATTGAAAGGAAGATTGAGTCAGCCAACGCGGCTCTTGTCACCGAAATTTCCACCCTTCGTGCTGAAGTAAATCAACTTAAGATCGACTATGCTAAGGATTTCAACGGACTGTGTGAGTCTCATGCCAATACTGCTGAAAAAGTGCGACAAAACAGAGATACTGCAAATAAACTGATGAGGTCGAATGATTTAATTTTGACTGGTGTACCGTACTGTACATTAAACGTTTGGCTCGTGTCCCTATTGCTGTTGATGGTGCAACGCCGCCGATCCTGTTCCAATTTGCTTACAGAGCGGTCAAGGATGAATTCTATCATCGTTATTTTTCAGTGAAACTGAATTTGCTTCATCTTGGTTTTGATGTTGACAGGCGTATCTACATTAATTGAAACCTTACCAACTCTGCACGGATCATCAAGGGAACTGCACTTAAACTAAAACGTAGTGGAAAGAAGAACGTGTTCTCAAGGAACGGAACAATTTATGTGAAATCCAACCGATGCGCCATCCGGCGCTGCCCATTCAGATCAATTAGTGGACTTTGAGAGGCCGAAAATAAACCCTATCCTACAATCATTTCTGTTTTCCTTCCGAAATTATCTCCTATGATTCCTTTTCCTTTTCTTCCTTGTTTCCATCCTTCCTAAAAGTTAAAACTCTACGTAAGAGGGAATCGCCACAGGCGACTCTCGGTGTACAGTTGGTGCTGCCGTTGTTGCTGTTGTTGCTGCTGTGGTCGTTGTTGCAGATGATGTCGCCCTGTTGCTTTAAGCAAAGTAAAGTTGACATAGTATGCGTAACAGAAACATGGCTAAATGAAAACATAACTGATTCAACAGTTGCCATTGCACATTGGTCCGAAAGGGCGATTTTCAGGAATAAAATAAAAAGTGCACTTAGATGACGTGTAATCGATTTGGTGTCTTCAAAGAAGTTTTTGGTAAGATTAAGGCGCATCTGAAAAAGGGTCCATAAACTGCGTTCATCTGGGCACGATTTTTTTTTTAACTTTTTTGTGTGACGTTCTAGGCTTTCAAAACATTCTACAAAATTGTAGAACTCACAATTTCCATAAACTTTGCACAAAACATCAACTTGCTATCTTGTTTTTTTTATTGAGATATGAAGCATTTTATATAGGAACCCCTTAAAAATCGGTTTCTTAGCTCTAACTTTTTCTTTGATTTTTCCTCGGTCTACTATGTTCTAAAAGTTTTTCCTTTTACTCAAACACACAACTTTTACGAAGACAGCAATACGCTATCTTTTAGAACTAGAAATGATACAAGCGTTTTGTTGTTCAAAATATGCCATTTTCCAAGGGTTATATCTCAAAAATGGCGCAAACATTTTGGAAATAAAATTACGTGACATTATGGTAAATATTTTACTAAACATTTAAATGTTTTAATATATGTGGGGTAATTGATAATTACTAGGTGGGCATGAATCAAAGAAGTGTGGTTTTCGGTAAAAATACAGTCTTCAATGAGACTTTTCAATTGTAATTTCTTACTTTGAGTTTTCCGCGGCATTCTATGGTGAAGAAAGTTTTTCTTTTCAAAGAAACACACAAAGTTTTGGATGATGGCTGTACTCTAGCCTTTAAATTTGAAAAGATACAGGCATTTGTTTTTATCGAAACATACTGTTTTCAACAATAACAATGAAGGGAGGCGACATGCGACATACTATGTGTTGAGGAAATCAAGTAAGCCATGGAATCGCAGGAAGTGAAAATAATTCACTATCGTAACAATCGTTGCTGAGTACGGTAATAAAAAACAATAATTATCAATCGGAAAAGAAAACTTCAAGCCGAAGAAATAAACAGTTACAAAAGAACGAAAACAATTTGCAAGCAACCCGACCAAAAGCAAATAACAAAATTATTTCAAGTTTTGTTAATCAGTTACGCTGTTTTCATAACAGCACTTTCGGACCAATGTGCATTGATGGTTACAGCATTATAAGAAATGATCGTATGACAGGTCGTGGTGGAGGAATTTGTATTAGGAATTAGATGTTGATTGCAAAATTATTGCTGGTTCAAATCCGCTGACGGAACAGACTGATGGTGTCCGTACTGAATATTTATTTATTGAAGTTCGAGTGAATAACAATAAATTTCTTCTGGGTGTATTTTATTCTCCTCCAGATGTTGATTGCTCCGATCTCCTCGATCAGAAGCTTTTCGATCTATCACTTGATTATGAGAAGGTTATTTTGATAGGTGACTTCAATACAAACTTAAAAAAGGTTTGCAGCAAAACAACTCGGTTCATTTAAGTTCCGAATAACTTCGGGTTATTTTGTGTCAACAATGAACCTACTCATTTTTACCCTGGTGGAAGTTCATTAATTGACTTAATGATAACAAACGACACCAATTTTGTTGTTAATTACAATCAAGTGTCAGCCCCAGGTTTCTCCCATCATGATATGATTTTCTCATCACCCATCATAGCTCGCGGCAGTATAGATCATCCTTAAATATTTAGAGATTATAATCGCATTAATTTCCCCGCGTTACATGACACTTTAAATGTTTTGGATTGGTCCTTACTGTATAGTATTACTGAATCTGATCTGGCTCTTGATTTTTGCAATAGTCACATTGCTCAAATTTATGAAAACTTTGTTCCTTTATGTGCATCAAGAGCTATATCTAGTGCACCTTGGTTCAATGATGATATTTTGAATGCAATGATTGTTAGGGATATTGCATATCGTCAATGGACTCATAGTAAATGTACACTAGACCATGTTCAGTACAAAAGGCTTCGTAATAGGGTTACTCAACTAATCAATAAAGCAAAATCCAGTTATACATATTAAACTTGAACGGCTAAATGTTATTCCGGGGACAAACAATAATATAAAGTTCAGTCATACTAGTGATGAAATAAATGCCTTTTTTGTGAGAATTTCACACGCGATCCTAAACATCCTTCTCTACCACCTTCCAACTCCGATGGCTTTTCTTTTACACCATCCAACGAACTTGAAATCACGAATGCCATCTTTTCGATCACATCAAATGCCCTCGGTGTTGATGGTATTCCGTTGAGTTTTATACATGTTATTTTACCGTTTATTATTACACCAGTAACATATCTCTTCAACTTATTCAACCTTAAAATTTCCCCGAGCATGGAAGACAGCAAAGATAATCCCGATTCGAAAAAAACCTACCGGATCTAGTTTGAACAATCTTCGCCCAATAAGTATTCTATGCAACGATCTAATCTCCTCAGTCCCTGCCAGTCTGTTGTTAGATCTGAACACAGTACTTCTTCCGCATTACTCAAAGTTCATGATGATCTTCATCAGATTATTGATAAAAAAGGAGTTTTTTGATGAAGTCAGCAGAAGCAGATAATTTCTCATCTCCATGCGAAGCGCTTGGAGCGGACAGTAATTTTATTGCTAGAGCGAATAGATATGAAGAGAAAGTGTATTGATAGTTCCGTATAGGGCAACGGCAGGCTTTGAAATTGAAAGATACAAGATTGAAAACGAGCGGAGGGCATTTGAACGGTAGTATCCGATCAGGCACATAACCCTTTGTCATACTACCCCATGCAGGATAGGCAAGGGGGAAATCCCCTTGACTGACAAAGGTTATGCAACCGATCGGGCTCTTATACTACCTATTGCTTGTTTCTAGTTCTAGCGATTTGTCCGTCTCCCAATACTGCCTAACACGGGTGAGAAATTATCTCCCGCTGTTGGGTTTATTTTTAGCATGCACCGGCTATTTCACACATTTCTAGGATTTTTTTTCAAAAGGGCGAATCTTCTAACAATGAGAGGCTCTCTCCTCTCTCAGTCTCTTTCATTTATTACAGTGCCATTGTAAATCTTCTGAGGGATTCTTTAGTACAGATAGAAACACAACAGTGCTGGCTACCATACTCTACAAATAGTTGAATGAAAAACGTAAAGCTGAATGGAATATGAATGAAAGAGAAAGTAATCAAAGAGAGTCTCTCAATTGCAGATTCGCCCTAATGAAAAAAACCCTAGATTTGCTCTTCTCGTCATACTATAACTTATAGATCTCAGAGAAAACGACGGTGAGTGGTGCAAATACTCATCCCCACCAGTATGAATTAATGGATTCCCCCATACCCCACAAAGGGTTATGTGCCTGGTCGTATATTACCGTTCAAATGCCCTCCGCTCGTTTTCAATCTTGTATTCTTTTCAATTTTCAAAGCCTGCCGTTACTCTATACGGAACTATCAATACACTTTCTCTTCATGTCTATTTGTTCTAGCAATAAAATTACTGTCCGCTCCTAGCGTTTCGCATAGAGATGAGAAATTATCTGCTTCTGCTAACTTCATCAAAGATCGTTACTTCCGCGCTGGGGAGAATAAAAAAAATAACAATCAAAAGTGAACAAAGGAGTTGCTTTTTTACTGTTGATTGATTTCTCAAAAGCATTCGATAGAGTTTCGCATGTTAAGCTACTGCACAAATTATCTTACAAGTTCGATTTCTGTCGTAGTGCTGCTTTGCTAATAAAATCTTACTTAAATTCACGTACTCAAGTAGTGGAAACACATAGTGATCATCTCCAAACACCTCTTGTGCATATGGTTTGACAACTTTCTCTAAAACTACCGTTTTAGAATATACAACATTCACTTTAACGCCTTTTTTGATGAAAATCAGCGATAATTTGCCTCGTTTGCAAATTTCTCCCCAAACCATCACTGACGCAGCACTTTGGAATATTCCCATCACTCTCTGAAACAGCACGAAGCTCCTTTATCGCTGGTAAAAGATAAACACCCAATAAAAACAATCGGACATAACCTAAAAGCGTTTGTATAAACGTAGTGCAAAACTACACCAACACATACGTGAAGCATGTTGAGTGGTTGCACGACACTAATGCAAGGAAAAAGTGTATAAGAATATATTGGACACGGTGTACACAATAGAAAGCGGTGCATTTTTTTAGTACAATCTTTATTATTGCGTACCTCTCGCTCACCTCGCTCGCTACCTCTCGGGACCTTCTCCTGGTTACCTTTAAAAAAATCAAATGGATTCCTTAATACCTCTAGAACACTCTCCTAAAATATTTTGAAAAAAAAAATTATTTTTCGAGTTATAGTGCTATATATACCTATATACATGAACCGGTTTACGGTATTCCATGGCCCGCGCGGCCGTTTTTCTCGAAATGCATTTTTTTGCAACTGTTTCCACGATAACTTCAGTAAAAATAGTCGGATTTTCTTCAACTTGAGCTTATTTTGTTCGTCTATTAGTTTTTCATAAGATGAACTAAAATCTTTGACCTAGGTGGTCCGGTTGCATTTCTACAGAGGCTTAAATATTCAAAAAAAGGCCAAAAATAACACTATGTTCTTCAAAGTCCGCTTATTTTTTTTTTTTTGATCGGATCTTCTTCATTTTAGTCCATTTTATAAAAAATCATGTTACTAACAATTCCCCGTTTGATTTTTTGATTTCAGAAACTTCCTTCAAGAGATATCTTGGCAACAGCTAGAAAAGCCGTTTTTTCCAGCGCCCTCTAGCGGATGCGTGTCACATTATTTTGGTCAAAAAAAAATTTTTTGTCAATAATTTTTTGTATTTAATAAAAAAAAAAAAAAAATTAACCGTCTATCTTATTTGGTCTCGGCGTGAGAAAAATTAAAAAAAAGAGGTTTTTTCGTGTTCAACCAGGAGAAGGTCCCCTTAAATTCTTTATTTTTGCTTTGGAAGATCATCACTCAAATATTTTGAAAATGAAGCAAATGGCAGATGCAGCTGAAGAAAATCTAATGTCACTTATGAATCCTAGAGGGTTTGAGCTGTTTAGTGGAATACCTGTAACTAGAAATTAGAAGAAGAATTAGTATCTTCCATTTAATTCCAACTACCTTTGCTTATCTTCGACAGATACGCGTATTTCGTCTACAATGTGCAGACTTCTTCAGTGTCTCGTACTAATAACTCGACTGTAGTTGTAGTCGAGTTATTAGTACGAGACACTGAAGAAGTCTGCACATTGTAGACGAAATACGCGTATCGTCGAAGATAAGCAAAGGCAGTTGGGTAAATGGAAGATACTGATTCTTCTTCCTGATTTAGTTAATGTCACTTAATTAACTGACCTTCAGTGATCGAAAAAGCCTTTTTTCACGGCGAAATTTTTAACTCCTAGGGTTACGTTTCCGAATCATGGTATCTTCTAAAAACATGTATCTTAAAAGATGTCCATCTTTTGGTGATCGTTTCGTAGTTCCAAACCTTACCCTAGGGCAGCGCTGTTGCTAAATTTTGAACGAAGCGGGAAAATTTGGAGCAAACCAGCGAAGAAACAGAAGGATAAGTAGAAAATTAAATGAATAAGGGTTGAAAAGGGCGGGATGCATTAAAGTGGATTGATACATGTGGTTAATATTAGAATTTCGTAAGACACGAATGCACCCTTCTGGTGTAAAGTGTCATTAATAAACAAAAAAAAAAAAAAAAAAAAAAAAGTATAGAAAAGTAATGTCAGTGACAAGTTTTTAGGAAATACATTTTCGGGCAAGTTATATGAAAACACCATTTTTCTAGCTCTTCGTTTGACCATGATAGGGCTACTATTCTGCTTTCAATCAGGGTGTCTCAAAAAGAGTGAGTTTTTTTTACACTTACTTAAGATGAGGGTGTTCCTTAAAAATCAGGTTTTATAATTAGAAGTAAGCAGAGTCGCTAAAACAAAACAATTGGTTAAAAATGTTGGGATCTTCATAGTGTTATTCGCGAAAAGGCAATTAACATGCTATTGCAATCATGATTGGACTAAACATGCATTTAGTTGCCATGTTACAATTTCCTGAATGCCTCATGTGCATTAATTAAAACAGTCACGAAGCTTTGAAATGCTCCCAATTATAGTTCATATCAATCGTTTCGATTTGAGTTCTTCTTAGTTTAATAAAAATCGCTCAAACATGCAGTTCACGTGGAAATACCTTCTTGTTGTTTTGAAAATTTCAATTGCTTTAGGAGCAGCGGTAAGTCAGTTTATTTAAATATTTCATAAACTTTTCGAAACCATTTTACATCCATTTTCAGATGTTCGAAACTTCCATCGACTCGTTTGAACCCGATCCCAATATTGCTGATGACTACATAACCTTAGGCACACTCCGGGTCACCCGTAAAAAACGCAATTCCTACATTATAGTCGGCGACTTTGAGCTGCAGCAAAACTGGGGAAACGAGAACGTGGTATGGATCGGGTTGACTATTGGGTCTATTCTGCGAGTCGAGTGAGTCAACTATCCATTTGATTGGCACGGAGAGACTCACTCCACTCCTAGAATAGACTACTATATGCTTCACACTTCCAGTAATAAAAGCTCTCCTCTCCCTTAATCGAAAGGTATCCTATTCACTTGAAGCTACGAAAAATAACGGATCCCCGCTGCTGTCTGGTCGGAAGAAATTTTGCGATTTTCTGAACATGGATAGCTCGATTATCGATAGGATACGGGCGGTGTCCAATCTGCCAGCGAAGGGAACGTGTCCGGTGCCCAAAGGGAAGTACCAGATTGATCAGTTTGAGCTGACCGAGGATATGCTGCCACCGGTATTGCCGAAAGGTCAATATGTGCTGAACGCCAGGATGGATGACGTCGAGGGAAGGCAGATTATGGCCTACAAGGTGTTTGCGACGGTTAAGTAGGAAAGGAGGTGCGATGAATTTTGTATGAGTCTGTTGTATTTGTTCTGCGAGTCAAATTAGACAACAGGAGACGCTCTTACTTGACGAGTCAACAATTGCCGGATCTAGTGAGTCGACTCACAATTCCGCTCGATTCGACAATTGTCGACTTGTCAAGTGAAAGCGACTCGTTTTGACTCATTTGACTAGTAGAATTTGCCCAAGGGTTTTGTTAAAGGTTTCAAATAAAATTTGTGCAATAATATTTTCGTCAGATTTTTTATTTTTGGAAAGCGTGGCATTCCAAGCTTCTTATCCAATCTTTTCTAAGCGTGAGCATTTAGCACATGCACAGTGAATAATTGAAAGCTTTCGATGCAAGGTACTCTTTTAGCATATGTATGATTTTGTGACAAGTGCGATCATACCTTATGCCCTGGGAGTCGAGACATTTTCTCTTGGACCAGACAGGGAATCCGATTTCTGATCTGAGTAATTGTAAAGTAAAAAAAGCTAAAGAAAAATGCTTGTGTAACATCACACACTGAACAAAAATGAATATTAGCTTCGGCAAACTTGTTGCAAAAAGCTAAAAACCTAAAACTAAAAACCCACCCAGTGCCTCTAGCCATGACACCCCCCCCCCGGGACCGCCTTTCGGTATTACTTCGGGGAGGGGGCTAGTGTGCGTTACGCACTCGCTTATGTCTAACTACTGAGGGCTTTTAGTAGTTCTGGCATGTCGCTGATCGTTTCGCCACCTCTCTTGTAGTTCTAAGACAATCGGGGAGACCGCCGTTTTCACCGCGTCACAGTCGTCCTGTTTTGACGCATCCCTCTGGACAAGATTGTCCGGTGTCGTGTCCCGACCGCTCACTGCCATCATACCGTTTCTCGCGTCGTTGGAGCGAGGGCAGACGAAGAACACATGTTCCGCAGTTTCGTCCGCTTCCGCGCATACGGGGCACGCTGGGGACTCAGTGTGCCCGTACTTATGAACATACTGTTTGAAGCAACCGCGGCAAGACAGTATCTGTGTCAAGTTGAAAGTTAATTCCCCATGACGCCGCTCGACCCATCTAGATATTCCTGGAATTAATCGGTGGGTCCACCGACCTTTGGTTGAGTTATACCACTCCCTCTGCCACCTGGCCATTGATGTGACTCTGGTGGTTCTGCGGATTCCTCTTTTTCCCACTCTTTTCGAAGCACTCCGCATCCAATTTTATTGTGATGCCGATGGGCATCATCCCCGCTAAAACGCAAACCCCCTCGCGTGACACCGTGCACTGACCACTCTCAGACACATTAGCCTGTGAGTACTTTCGAGCTTACCGAGGTAGCTCTTAGTACTCAGGGCGGAGACCCATGCCGACCCACCGTACCTCATTATCGACAAGGCGACGCTTGCCGGGAGCCTGCGCTTGCTCCCCTGTACCGCTGAGCTATTTGACATCATGCGAGATAATGCCGATATAGCCGTTGAGGCTTCCTTACAGGCGTAGTCAACGTGACTGGTAAATGACAGCTTGTCGTCGATCATGATCCTTAGATACATCAGAGCCCTCTTCGATTCGATTGTGCAGTTACCTGCACTAATCGTCGCATGCTGCTCCGATTTTCGGTTATTAACGACCTTGACCTCAGTCTTGTGGTGCGCTAGCTCCAGCTTCCTGGAGCTCATCCATTCCTCTACAATGCCAATGGAATGCGAGGCCGTCAGTTCTACTTCTTCGATGGATTTGCCACATATCTCCAGGGTGATGTCGTCTGCAAACCCGACGATCTTCACCTCGTTTGGAAATTCAAGCCGTAGTACTTCGTCGTACATAATGTTCCATAACACCGGGCCCAGGATCGAACCTTGCGGGACTCCTGCGGTGAACTGAATACATTTCTGGCCTGCATCTGTATTGTATACGAGTGCACTATTCTGGAAATAACTTCCCAGGATCTTGTACAGGTATCCCGGCACGTGAAAACGTTGGAGCGAATCAGCGATAGCAGCCCAATTGGCGCTATTGAACGCATTCTGCACGTCCAGGGTGACCACCGCACAGTAGCGGACACCTCTCTTCGTTCGTTGGATTGTCACTTCAGCCGTTTTGGTGACGGGCAGAATTGCATCCACCGTCAACTTCCCTTTACGAAAGCCGAACTGTTTTTTAGACAAACCGTCTAAGCCATCCGTATGCTTGGTTAACCTGTTGAGGATAGCCCTTTCAAGCACTTTACCCGCTGTATCTAATAGGCTATATGGGCCTATATGCGGATGGGTCCCCAGGTGGCTTCCCCACGAGCGCAGGTGTAAGTTGAGCCTGGCCAGGGCCTCCAGAAGAATCAAGCCCCTTGGGTTGGTCAGGCGACTGCCCCATTCTAACGCCCGGGCGTTAAAGTCGCCCGCTACCACCAGCGGACTGCGGCCAGTTAGCTCTGTTGTTATTTGGTCCATCATTCGCGAGAACAGGTCGACCGACCATCTTAATGGCGCGTAGCAACTGCAAATGAAAACTCCGTTCACTTTTGCAACCACGAAGCCCTCGTTTGAGGTGGACACTACCTCTTGGACCGGGAACTTGCCCGTCATCCATATTGCCGCCTTCTTGTCCTCATCCGCAACCCAGGGTCGGATATTGTTGCAATATCCGTTCCCGACTCTCGAACTGCCTGACACAGCAGTTGCTGGGCCGCCTCACGGTGGTTTAGGGTCAACTGCGTTACCTCCACTGTTTTTGCCTTTAAGTCTTCCCTTGTAGGCCGGGCACTCAGGGCCCCCCGCGACGATAGCTTGGTCGTCTGGTTCAGAGCACATCATACATTTGGGGGCTCCTTGCGGTCCCGAGCCTTGTGGCGTTTTCCTCCGCACCTTCGGCAGAGATCACTCCTGTTAGGGTCTTTACATTCCCACGACATGTGCCCGCTCTCTAGGCACTTGAAGCAGGCCTTTGGCGGCTGGTGCAAGCTCAGTGGGCAGACCGACCACCCCACTTGGAGGTTTTCTACCGTTTTGATAGCGACTGCGGCTGCGGCAACCGGCGGACGAGGCTGTTGCCACCCGGGTTCCAAGTGGACACTTCCGCAGCCGTATGGCTGTCGTGGCAACCTCTATCTTACACTGTGCCTTGATGGCAGTGGAGATTTCGCCTACATCCGTGATCTCATCGAGGTTTTTACACTGGAGAGTCACTAACGGTGAGCTCAGAGCACGTAACCCACTCTCTCGCTCCCGGGGCCTGTTCGACCCAGTACCTTGTAAGCTGGGCCCTTCAGCTTAGTGTCCTTCTTGAGCTCGAGGATCATTTCGGCGGTGCGAGTACGGCGGATACTCCGCACATCGGCGCCTAGATCCGCGATTGTAGCATCTCCGCGCATCGCCTTTAGTACCTCGGAGTACTTAGACTCGTCGGTCTTGACGATGAGGGCCTCACCGCAGTTACGCTTTCGCTTTAAGCTTTTTCGCTCCTTTTCTTTCTGGGGTCTGTTTCCCTTTTTTCTGACCTTGGTCCAGAGGTTTTCCCTGCCTCTGGAGGGGTCATCTCTCCTACCTCGCCGGTTGTCCTCTCCGTTGCTACGGATCCGGCCTTATCGCTTTAGCGCACCTTTACCGCTCTTACCACCACCCTTGCCGTTTGTACCCTCGTTTGCCGTCTCTTGTTGCCGGGGTCGCTCATCTCACGCCCCGCAGGTGCGTACGGTTGGATCAGCTCATCCTGACACCACGCTTGCAAAGGTCTCTGAGCCCGTAAGGGCCGTCAGATACCAGCCGCTTCTTTGAAGCCACCGGGTGCGGTTTCCCCGGCAACTGTCTTGCACCGCTTTGAAGACCCCGCCACCACGGTAGGTAGGACCAGGATCTCGTGCTTCCGTCTGCGTGCGCTTGCAGGCGGATTCCGCTTGTTTCGCTGCTGCAACTACCCTTGCCATTTCCCTGGCACTTTGTTCGGCTAGGAGCTTCTGCCTAGCTTCGTCTCTCTCCGGCATGAACGGACCTACGAAGCTGCAGTAAGCTATGTTTGAGTCGCTCGCTGGTGTTGTTGCGAGGATGACAGCAGAGTCGATTATCGCATTCAGCTGTTCGGCGACTACCAGCACCTTGTGAAAGCTGTCATCCTACCACTCTCCATGGCCCGCATGAGCCAAGGCACGTCTATGGCCTCTCCGTTTTTCCGGGATCCCGCTTCCCGGAGCAGTCGCGCTTCCGCACGTGTCCGGATGCGCCGCAGGATCCTCCCAGGCAACCTGGTTCCGAGTCATAATTAGTTGCAACAACTTGATTGACCAGTTAATGATCGTATTGCAGTTTGTTTCTGATTTGAAACAAGTGTGCTACTAGGGCTGTCTTCTTACCAGGCGGGGATCTCATGAGACCCTTTTTGGCGAACGGGTTCGCCACCTCCTCCCTGGTTATCGTTTCATTTGGAGCAGGCTCCATTCTGTTGGGTCCCCCTTCAGCCGCTATCCATAACCTCAAAAGCTCATCACATTTACTATTGTTCTGATTCTCCGGAAGGCAACCGATTGAGCTTGAGAGCTTATATGCGCAGCTATAGAAATCGAGTCGACTGTCACTTTGCTCGACAGAGCGATTTTGCGATTACAAATGTCAAGATTGACGAAATTTTGTCGAGTTGGTCGACTTAATCGATCGCTCCGAAACTAGTGACTGATCTGTCACATTTTGTCGTTAAAGAGTATGTTTTGATATGCGTTTTTTTATCGATTCGTTGTAATTCGTTTAGCAAAGAAGAAATACACTAAAAACAATTTATGCCTATTTAAAAATGTCTAATCTTATTAAACACAAAACAAATTAACATCAGTTTGAATGGCTCATTGAACTGATTAAATTTAATGCGGCTATCGCCAGATGTTTTGTGGCGTGAAGCAAGTAAAAGTAATGCTCAACAGTGGTAGGAAACCAAGAACTCATTTCATCAGGACCACCAATGAACCTTGAGTCGGAATAACAACAAATAAATTTAATTTTCTCGTTTCTGATCCTAACATTAGTTCCCAAGCCGAGTCGGTTGCCACACGGAACTCAGAACAAGAGTAAATGTGATAAGCTTATTAAATCAATCTCAGAACTTTGGATTTTTCCTAAGGTACTTCTATTTAAACGCATTGTTTCAGTACATTTGCTCTGGGGATTAGCAAATTGAGCCACGAGTTAAGTGTTTTAGATTTTTTGCAGCATAGAACTTCTAAGTAGTTCAAGTTCAAGGTATATTTATTACCGGAAAACTCAGGACCAAACCTCTTCGAAGTTCAAGATCACATTTTTAGGATCAGAAGTTAAGGACAAAAAATCCCAGAAAATCAGGGTAGGACTTCTCGGAGCTTCAGGAAGAATTTTAAGGGAGAGGGCAACTTAGAAGTTTGGAGTTTTCCCAGACGTCCAGGAAAAAAAAATTTCCTGAAGTTCAGGAAGAAACTAATCAGGGAGGGCGCTATCTAAAGTTTCTCATAAATTGAGAAACAATCTTCAACAAAGCTCAGATTGTCCTAGAAATTGAGGGGATAACTTCTCTGAAGTTCAGGACAGGACTTCTCAGAAGTTTCAAAAGAAACTTCCCAAATGTTTAGATGGAACTTCTCAGAAATGCTAGAGAGATTTCCCAAACTTCCGAAGAGAACGTTCTACCTAAATTGTCTAAAAAATTCAGAAACAAACTTCCACAAAGCTCAGGGTGTCCTATATACTCAGGGGAGAACTTCTCTGAAGTTTAGGACAGGACTTTTCTGAGGTTTCCAAATAAACTTCCTAAAATTTTAGTTGGAACTTCCCATAAATGGTAGCGAGCTTTCCCAAAGTTCAAAAGAGAACATTTCTGAATTCCAGAATTTTAGAATGAGGATTTCTCAAAGTTCATGAAGCAACCACATCAAAGAAATGAAAGAAACTTTCAAGTGGGTACTTCCTAAAAGTTGTTGGAAGATTTTCTCAGAATTTCAGGAACAAACTTCATCGAAGCTCAGGGGCTTCTTAGAAGTTTAGGAAGAAACTTTCAACACATTTAATTTTCGTAAAAGAATTATAGAGGACTTTCCCAAAGTTTCGATGAAATCTTCCTTGGAGTTCAGGATGCGACTTATCGGATGTTTAAATAGAATAAGCTCGTAATCTATCATAAGTGCTAGATGGCTTTCTTGAAGTTCAGAATCGAACATTCCGGAAGTTTAGAATGAAGCTTCCTTGAAGTGCAGGGTAATTCCTAAAGCTCAAGTAGTAACTTCTGAGAAAAACAAGATGATGTTTGCCAGAAGTATAGGAGATACTTCTTAGAAGTTAAAGCAGAAATTTCTCAGATATTCAGGAGTAAATTTCTCCGAAGTTCAGAAAACAACTCTTTTAAAGTTCTAAATGGGACAACTCAGAAACTTAAGAACAAATTTCTAAGAAATTTAGGAATATTTTTCAAAACATTCTGGAGAAAACTGTCCCAAAGTTTTGGAGAAATTCTCCTTGCAGTTAAGGATCGGACTCATCAGAGGTTCAGACAGTAGCTAAGTTCAGCAAAAAACGTAGCAACTGTTTCTGGAAGGTGAGGTTGGGTTGTTAGATGTGAATTTACAAGAAAATCAGGAGTGACTGCCAAGAAGTTTATGAGGAAGCTTGATTAAAGTTCAGGAGAAAACTTCCCAAAATGTTGACAGCAAAGAGCGTTATCGAAGATCAGAAAAGAGCTCACTGAAATTCAAGAGAAAATCACTGACGAGCAGAAGAAGCAGTCTATACAAAGATCATTCATTTGACCATACTGATATTCATTGCTCATGATACCATTTTAAAATATGATAAACGACTTCTATAATTAACCCCTATGCTCGACTCAACAGTGACAAGTGTCGAGTTGAGTTGCTTGACTTGACTTCAATAATAGACCCCTATTCTGAAATAGATATCGAAAAATACATCAAATCGCAACTTTTCAACAACATCCCAATGAGGTTTTCAAAACAACTACAACATTCGTGTAATTCACAAAGAAAGAGTAAGAAATGTTAAATATGTCTTTCTGACTGTCAAAAACAACTGCTAAATTAATGAATATCCAGTACTATATCACGGTAAATTGCTTTCAATAAAAATTTGAAAAAAATCAACATATCAGTAAACCTCTGAGTTCGGTTGCCAACTCGATCGGATTTAGTCGGCTTCTGTAATGACCAATTTTGCTCGACTCGATTTTTGCAATTGACCCTTACAATAATGAGCTATAAGAGCTAGTATGTCATCATTTAGTCTGGCGGAAAGTCATCTTCAAACAGCAATCGGTTTTCAGAAAATGCCAGATTTATTCACCAACATCACTAACCGTCAACCTGTGGCTGGCATGCCACCTTCCAGCTGTCCCTGCAAAATTCACCTGACGTCAATTTTTGCGGATTGGTTGATAGGAAAACTGCCGCACCCGCACAACAACTTATCTTCATCCACTCGGAAACCAGAAAACCGAACCACGATAGATCCCCAGGAGGAATAATCTTCGGAAACTGCTCCTCAGTAAATTCATAATCTTTAATGGTGGATTGCCCCGCTTTAAAAGGCGCAGGCGGCAGGCTCTTCTTTCTCCGGCAAGATTCGAGAAAGTTCTCAGGGCCGGCAAAAAGCTCTCCTCGGTGTCCCAATATTTGCAGCCATTCTCCCGGAGGTTGTAGATCTGTTGTGAGTACCGCCCGGAAAGCTTATCCTTTCTTTCGAAGCACCACAATGGACCCCTTGGCATCGTTTCCTATGTTGCGGAAATATTTTCGAAGGTGCCCGAAATCGCGAAATGATTGCGAGCCTTTTTGGTCAGCCGGATGGTTCCAAAGTCCACCACGTTTGTATCCGAGCCAGGGTCCGGTACGAAACTGTCGATGTCGAGCTGAATAGGCTGTTGGAAATAATTCACACAACGGTCAGACGATGAAACAGGCTGAACATTTTGACAAAACTTACGAGAACAAATCCCAAATATGAGTATCACTGGCAGAAAACACACATCCATCGCCCGTTCGATTGAATTTCACCGACACAATGTTGCAGTCAATGATGTCAACAGAGGGAACAAGCAGATACCGGAAAACTGAAGACCATCGGAGACGTGAGCCTGCTGCGATGGCATATTGCGAAGATAGGTGTTTGTGACATGCAAAACCAAGTCGCATTAATTATGTCAACGGTTCCGCCCGGTGGAATGCGGCAGATTTGAATAAGTAAGCAAATTAACTACTCGAACAACTCTCCTGCGGCTGGTGGCTAATTCCTCTTTCGCCGGGAGGCGTTAATGCCATCTCACGTGTCACATCGTGATCCGAACTCAAACCCCGGTCGCACCAGCAGAACAAGCATCGTAAAACACTGCTGTCCAGTCCGGCTCTCGAATGCACCCTCGCACGCCAAAAAGCCGTTGGAAAGGCGTAAAGTTCTTAAGTGAAGAAAGCTAACGTGAGTAGACCAAAATATCATAAACCACCATGCACCTTAAGCAGTAACGGTCCAACTTCGGACGGGCTAGCAGAAGCGTTCAGTTTACGACCTTCGGAAGAATCCATCCCAGAAGTTTGAACACTGGCAGTTAGTCTTCACCGTGAGGGTCGTAAGTCAACGGCGAGCGCATGCCGGACGGGCAACAATTGCCCGCGTGAGGATTCTTTTTATTAGGGTGAGATCAACGATTGTCTTGCCGGGTCCGGGGAATTCTGTTAGCTGGCAGTTAAAAGCAAATAAAACAGTGGACTTGGGTTCTCGAAGCGAGGAAACATGCTTCTGATGAGCATCACTATTTTGCGATGTATTGGGAAATTTTAAAACAAATTCTATTGTGTTCACCGGGTTTTTTAAGAGGAACAATTCCAACTTTTAGATTTCTTACAAGTAATCTTAAAATGAAGTAGTTTATATGGGAAACATATTTTTGTTGCATTTAGTCGGCGATTGCATCGGAAATGTTGTCCACCTATGAATGTCTTTAATTTTGTAACTCTATTGCATGTTTCCCGGTAATTTTTTAGTAACAAAAGACCACTTAAACTGTGTCTCAAATCTTCTGATCTTCTGGTTTCGATCTGGAACACATTTCGATTCAAATGGGTCGTTAGTCTACACATGACCTCAGCCATACTAAACCCACCATGCGGCACCTCAAATAACAAGAGGGTTCTAAACAAGAAGATCATCATAACTAAAGACTGGATTGCCGGATTTGCATGAGTCATTTTCGTTCATTAAGATGACTGTAATAGTCAATCGATTATAATATGTAGGCTTTGGGAAATATAAGCTATAGAAGTCAAAATAAATGTAGTGACTGACGTGTACGGAAGTGTCTTCTCTTTATTCTCAAACCGAATTATCACATTTGGCTTGGCGTCGAAGGATTTATTTTTTCAGCTCAGTTATAGTTAAATTAAAATGAAATTGTTAAAGAAAATGGGAAATGAAAGTTCTATAAATAAGGTTATTCAATCATTTTCAGGTCGGAAGGACTTTGAAAAAAAAAAAAACAACTAATGAGAAAAAATATGGAAGGTAGGAATAAATCTCAATTGAAATTCAGCCATCTACTGAAAACGGAAATCGGCAAGGAATGGTTAGATGCAAGCGCAATTTTGTTGTTGTAGCTGCTGCAAGCGATCTCAAGTAACATTGCCAAAACCATCCAGCTTTATTATGTTTTATTAAAGTTTTATGAAAGCTACTAGAAATCGATATAGTTTTATTATGGCAGTAAGAGGTGCCAATAAATTTAAAATTTTAGTCAGGTTTATGCGACCCTACACAGTTTCATTACAACCTTGTTTCTAAAATTCTTCATACTCCTATTAAAGGTTTTATGTTGACCTTATGAACTCGTAAAATGCTGTTTAGAAATGCCGTTTTAGGACTTATTCAAACTATGTTATTATGGTCAGTTGAAAAAGCATGTTAAAACCATTTTGCCTCCAGTGCAATGCCAGAAACGGCAAATTGGCATTGATGAAAATCACCAACCTAACAAATAGTTATATAGTAGGCATGACGAAAATAAAATGGCTCTTTTGCAAAACTGACACAATTTCAAAGGTTATGCAAATAAACTGAGACCAATTTTGGCATTTTTTAAGATAATCTTATTAGATTCCATAAATTTCCAGGAAACTCATGATTAATTTATCGAATATATTTGTTTCATTTTTTTTTTTTTTTTGATCTAAACTCGCATAATTTCTGAGGCGCATTGATTTTCTGCTCCTATCGTGCCCATATTCACCATAAAATTAAATGCACATATGAAAAAAAAAATTAATTTGTGTTGGATATTTTGCTACACTATAGTTTTTTTCCTAGACATTATTTACTGTAAAATGAATCAGAAGAGCAAAGAATCGAGCAAAGCAGAATAACAAAAACCAACCGCGATATCATAGTGAATTTTGACAGCTGTGGCCATTTGGCCGAATGCTGTTTTTGATGGCCAATAGGTCTTATGAAGGTTCTCAAGTGGTCATAACATCTCTCACTAGAACATTTTCAAAATCTTTATGGCATTGTAAAGGTTTTATGATTTTTTTTCAAAACCGTCTGTAGAGTGGGCCACATTGTACATATTTCGGCCTTAAAGATGCATAGAGGTGGTGATGGTGGACAAAACAGTTTTGAATGTAGTTTTATCAACAATCCGGGAGGAATGCTATACGGCTGGAATAAAACTAAATTTGTTACTTGGGATGAGACAAACAGCACAAAGCTGAAGAACATACTGATGGTGAAAGGTGGTTTGGAGCTGTCCGCGTTAAATTTCGGACATCAAAATAATAGCAGCAAAAATAAAACATACACATAATTCAACAAATATTTCACAATAATAGGGTTGTATCAACATTTGAAACAGTTGATTAAGATGTTAATCCTTCTTTCTGTAAAATTCTCGAACTTTCTGTGGTACACCCGCCATCAGGTTCCGTACGGTATCCTTAGATACATCCACCGCGACGATTCTCCATCTTCTCTTGAAAACATCGGTACCATTTGCTTTCTTCTTAGTTTCGAAGAATTTCCATTTAGATAGAACCCAGTACTTCTGAAGTTCTGCACAGTTTAGTGAATTGGCTGTTTTTGGCACATATTTGACCTCCTTTATCTTATACCATTCCAGGACAGATAGTGACAAGACGTCAAATCTGACCAAAACAGAGTTGGAGAGTCGTGGCTTCTGCCGTTTATCACGGCAACCGCTTTTTCAGATATTCTTTCTCGTACACATCCTTATTGATAGTGCCGGTAGAGACGATTCTATTAGATTTTCGACCACAACTACATATGGCCTGCCAAATCAAATACTTCTTCGGGAATTCGGACACCTTCTTTGTTCGGAAATGCTTGACAACGGCGTTCCCTTGCATTGCGGTATAAAAAGCCAGACCCGGATGCTGTTTAAACTCTCCACCTGGGCACCTTTTTCACTTTGTACGCCTTCAGACTTGGCCTCTGCTTCTCTTATTGTACGTATGATTTTGACCTCCCAACTTTGCGATCCAAATTTCACACAAATAGATTAGGATTGTTCTTAATAATCACCCACACACAGCACACTTTTCGATTTGTTCCACTTCCAACCTTCCGATCCACAGTCAAGTGCTGGTCAAATGGTTTTCAAAGACAAAACACGATTCTTTTCGATAGTTTTAGTTTCTTGGCAAGATCGCGTGATGTATGATGTATGATATGCACTACCACCCATTGATATGATATGCACTACCATCCGACAGCAAAAGGCTCTCCTCTCTGTTAGACTTGATCAAGCTTTAATAACCACTGATTATCCTATTAATGACATTGTATGAAGAGCCAAAAAGGGGTTGGGTGGATCGATAGGCAACATCACCTATACGAATCCATAGGGATATAAAAAATCTCCTTCCAACAACAAGATTGAACAATTCAAGGGTTTTTTTTTCATGAGGGCGAATCTACAATTGAGAGATTCTCTCCGGGCTCGCTCTCTTTCATTCATTACAGCGCCATAAACTTACGAGGCATTCTTCAGTACAGGTCGAAACACATCTGTGCTGGCTAGCATACTCTACAAATAGTAGAATGAAAAACGTAAAGGTGATTGGTTTATGAATGAAAGAGAGCGAGCCCGGAGAGAATCTCTCAATTGTAGATTCGCCCTAATGAAAAAAAACCCTAGAATTGGTCAAAAGAGCAAGCTATGTAACATGAGAATGCCCCAATAAGCGTGGAGAAGAGCACGCCCTCTGTTCACAAACTATTAACAATGAGGAGTTGGTATTCTTACTCTCCCCATCCAGAGTGTTTCAATTGGGTGCCCTGGTGGTCCCTCCCATTCCCATGAAATATTTATATAATAGTGTCTATATTTATGTAAATGAAAAATACTACAATCATTCGTATCTATTATATACGAACTCCATTCGGTTGATCCTGAAATGCTAGAAATGTAGTAAAGTGTTATAGTGTAGAATTTCGTGGTTGCGCGTTTTCGTTCGTTTTCACCGATAACAGCATTTCACCAAAATCTTGATGTGAAAATGTTTGTTAAATTTTACAGAACTAACATTTATACATTTTAATTTACTGTTGCCATGATCACTATTTGCAGCTAGATGTTGATTTTATAACAGCAATCCGCTCTTATTTTTGCTGGCCTAATAATTTTTGCTCCTGGGTTGGGAAAGCAAGGAAGATTCAATTGACAGGGAGTTAAAAACAAATGGACATAAAAAAACAATAAGCAGTGGTTAAATCATCGACCGTTCGTTCAAAATGCATTTTCGCACTTCCACTTCGTTCAACGCCATTTTACTGAATGTAACAAGAATGTAAGCATGTTGTACCACGAAATAAGCTGGAGAGTTTCAGTTGTCATATAAGTGAAACATTTCAGCGATCCGATAAATAATTCAAAATCTACACTGAAAGAAAAGTGTCAGAAATTTAAAGTTGACAGGCTTTAGTTGAAAATGAAGAAAAAGGAATAAAGAAAAAGGAATCCCAGGGTGGAACACGTGAGCAGTTGGTGAAGTTCTTAATGCGTTGTACTGAACAAGCTAAGAAAAACTCAAGTTGAGAGTCGGATATTGAGGATCATTGACAAAATAGGTTTCGTCGCGCCTATGGAACTAAGGTAAAAACTAATACTAGAAGAAACATTTACGCTGACGAAAGTTACGAGAATGGTACATTCATTTGAATCGATCGAACATCAAGCTCAGATAATCAAGAACACAGAAAATGGGACTGCCAATAAGCCAATAATGTCGGATTCGAGAAATTTTGTATGTCGTATTCAGAGAAGCATGAACCATCCAACTAACGGAACGTGTTACAGACGCGGACAGCGGAATCAGTACTAAAATAGCATTGCCAAAACCATTCTGCTTTATAAAGTTTTTTAAACCTTTTGATAACCAATTTTCATAACCAATTCAAACTATAGAACATCAAAAAGAAAAAGAGAATTCACATACTCCTCGAAAATGATCCATTAGCTGCTGCACAGTGGTACTTCCCACCATTCTGATCACTTTTGGCCTATCTTTTTTCAATTTTTGGATGTCGTCCGCTGGTTTTATGAATTTTCGAAGCTTTGCTTTGGTTAAACCCCAATAAGTCTCGATTGGCCGTGCCTCCGGGCAGTTTGGCGGATTCATGTCTTTCGGCACGAAACATACATTTTGAGTTTTGCACCATTCTAAAGTGTCCTTTGCGTAATGACATGACGCCAAATCAGGCCAAAACACTACTTGACCTTCGTGCTGCCTGTTCATCGGCAATAATCGCTTCTGGAGACATTCCTTAACGTATTTCTGAGTGTTCATCGTCTGCGTTGTGATATACGGACTAGATGTTTTACCACACTCGCATATTGCCTGCCAAACCATAACCTTCTTACGGGATTTTTCTGTAAAAATTGCCTTCTCCGTGTCGGGGATGTCTTTGTCTTCGCTTACAGTATAGAATTGTGGTCCGGGAAGCGTTTTGTAATCTAGTTTCACATACGTTTCATCGTCCATTATTATACACCCAGAATAACTACACAATAACTAATCGTAGAGTTTGCGCGCCCGTGGTTTCACGAACGCGGCCTGTTTTGAGTTCCTTTTGGTTTTTTTCTGCTTCCGGTATGTTTTTAGCCCAAGTCTTTCTTTGGCACGCATGACGTTACTCGACGAGGTCCCTAGTTATTTCGCAACATCCCGAACGGAAGTCGCTGGTTTTCGCTTGTAGGCATCCCTGATCTTTTTATCGATATCCGGACTAACAGGACCGGATTTCCGACCACTCTTCGGCGCATCTTCAAACGTACACTGTTTTCTATATTTTCGAATCGCAGATCGTACCGCTCCGACGCTTACACCCTCTTCTTTGGCCAATTTTCTCAAGGAGAGTCCGCTCACAGTGCACCATTTGTGCACAATACTTTTTCGTTGCTCCGGAGTAAGACCGCGCATTTTGATAGGTAACACAAAACTGAGCACTTTTTTGATGCTATGTCATTCAGAAATGTGCAAACAAAAGGACGCAGCCAAAACATATTGAAATATTTCATTTATTTCCAAGTGACCGTTGAAATAAGGTGTGCTTATACTTTCTGGAACAGTCGTTAAATGAAGACTATTCATGTTTCCCTTATTCCAAGCTCGTCCTAGGTGGCTAGATCTAATACTTCGTAATGCACCACGAAATTGTAAAAAAAAATTCATAATTTTAAATTTTTTACCTGATAGATTATAAAATATTATGTCTTATATTTTAAATATCATTTTAATAAATTTTTTTTTTAATTTTATGTTTTGTATTCTCCGTGCGTGGAGTAACGATGTAGCCCCGCAGTGGGATGGTAGGCAAAAGATGACGTCTATGGTTCGAGTACCACTGGACCCATGCCCTTTTGCTTACTTTTTCAAACATCTGTTCGATTTCCAGCCTGCCGTACACTGACGGAACTTTCAACACTTTCTCATGGTGATGAGCGAACACTTCCTTCTACATCATTTTAATCTTTTTTACTCCTTTTATTATTTAGTAGTATCTAGCGGCTTGCATACAAGAAGCTACAAGGAATCAGGCTGTTGCTCTTATTACTGAATGCATCCATTAACCTTTATTTCAAAAATGTAGTTTGGAAAAATGTCTTATCTTCTTATCTTATCTTATCTAACACAAAAATGTAGTTTGGAAAAATGTAGAAAAAAAGTTATTCAACGGTTAAACTGAAAAACTATTGAAAGACAAGTTGCTGTAAATAATGAACCTAATGAAAGAAATTAAACACCGAGTTAACCCTTTTTTCCAGAAAATTTGATGACCACACTTTGTAACTCAAAACCCTCTTTTTTCCCTTGTTCTTTTTTTGGATAGTTTTTTGAAGAAAGTTTGGATTTGTATATGTTATCGTTTGCCTTATCCAACAATCAATAGGAAACTAGCGACTAAAAATTGGCTCATTGTTGTAGAACTCCTTGGTCCCAAGTACACCTTGAAACGTGCATTTTGAAACCCATTCTTGCGCTTTTCAGCACTAGAATGTTTGTTTTTGGTTTTCCCTGGGCACTGGCAAAACCTTGAGGTAGTTTAACTTCAACTACCAGGTCTCAGGGCTGATCTGGTTCTTTACCATTTTGGAAAGAAGCACACAAGTGTTGTCGGATCAGTGGAAATGCAGCCCAAAAGTGCTTCTGATAATCCTTTAGTACTTCTTACCGATAAACATTATAGTTCTGAGATGGTGATCAATGGTCAAGTACAGTATTTGAAAATAGTAGAAATGCTGCATTTGATCGTATAGAACCAGTTGAAATAGCTGAAATAGTTTCAAATCAAATCAAAATAGACCAGCACACTTTTGGAAAGCATTACCAGATAGGGGAACTGTTCCATTATTCATCTCATGATCCATCATTCATATTAATCGGAAATGTAGGTTTGATGTATCAATCAATTGATTCCGTTTGTGGCTTGCTTTCAACAACAATTAAAAGTAATTAAAATTAACAATGAATAAAAAGTACGAAATCAGAAATGAGATGAAAATGGGAATGGTAACCCTAGATGCTATACTTTTATCGAAATCTTTTAACCTGAAGCGATTTTGCTTATTTAATTTCAGGAACATTCTAGTTCTGAAGACAATGGGTTCCGGTTAAATATTGTTCGTGGCGTGAGTGATCGAGTGAGCACAGAAAAAAACCAGAAATCTCTCAGCGGAAGATACAAAAAAATATACTAAAAGTGGAACAAAAGGAGCAGGATCAGCAAGGAAACATCAAACATTACTGGTGAGATCTAAGCAATTATAAATAAATACGAATTAC
This sequence comes from Aedes japonicus, assembly GCA_034211315.2. NCBI lineage: Eukaryota > Metazoa > Arthropoda > Insecta > Diptera > Culicidae > Aedes > Aedes japonicus. Next base: position 4,030 of record JASCZW010010604.1, on the reverse strand, counting down.
ATACTACTAAATACGTGCCATGATCGTAACAGAACATGTTGCGATAATGGAAGTGTAAATGTAGTACAAATATCCAATTGATATAAGTATTGTGTTTATACGGGGCTTGTTGTAAGTGAAAGTGACCTCGGAATGGACGTGAGTGACCAGGCATTCTGAAATGGGTCACTGGATCTCAACAGAGCTATCACCTTTCAACACCCGGGCTAAAAATGTTTCCAGTTTGTGAATTGAATAAAAGCATGATAGCTGCAGACATTTTTCGTCCATAAAAGCACTGCCGGACAGTGAGAGTTGGATTGTATACACACACACACACACACACACACACACACACACACACACACACACACACACACACACACACACACACACACACACACACACACACACACACACACACACACACACACACACACACACATAAAAATTAGAAAAAATATATTTATTGTATAATGAGGAAGTTGATATTTAGACTTTATGACTTGGAATTGTGCGATGTAAAAGCTGCTTAAAATTGAGTTAGACATGTGTTTTGTCATCGATTAAAGTGCAACCAACAATCAATATGCAACTAGCGATTTGAAGTTGGTTCACTGTTGTAGAACCCCTAGTTCCAAACTACACCTTGCAGTCGGCAACTTGCTATACACTCTTGCGCATTTCAGTATCTTTCGGTACTAGTATCTTTGGCTTTTTTTTGATTCGCTATGTTATTTTGACGGAATATTTGAGGGTGTGTTGGTGAAAGTAAGGTTATTAGGGGCGAATCATAAAGCTTGGAACCGGTGTGCTAGTACTTCTTGACCCAAAAAATATATTCATTTTCTTCAGGACTATCCATCCGTTGGTGCAACCCTTGTGTTTCGTCGAAACACGGTCGTACAAGAGCGTTACACGCTTTTTTTTAGCGTTGGCGTTGTACCTTTTGGCCACATTTTGGATCCAAAGACCGGGGTTGGCTTTATCGCACCTGAACACCTTACTGCGCAGCTGACGATCCCTGTTTTTTCGTAGCTGATTCCTTCCCATACTCAGGGTTTCCTTGTAGTTTTTGAGCACTCGACATACTGTTGTTTTCGGCATATTCAGCCAGCTTGGAACCGAACCACTCCGAATTTTCCAAGTGTTTGGGCACAATATTTTTTCTTCTTGTGAGTTCCATTTGACGTTATTCCAGAACGCGACCGACTACTATGATCAAACTTGCACCAGTTGTGCTTTATAGAAGTGTGAACAAACCAAAGATTTTCGATTCCCAACGCTAGAGGCGTGCCTAGCGGTGCACGTTGGACATATCAATTTACTTTAAGTCAGCCTTTATTTAGCGGTAGAAATTTTGAGTTGAAAACCAATCACAAGCTACTAGATATTATTAAGCTCTTTGCACGCGGATATAGGGATCGGTTTAGTAACTACAGTCAACTACAGTAAAATATTGGAAATGAATTTCCCGCTGATTTTCTATAACGTTTGGATCCTCCGGAGGATTGTGACGTTGAAAAAGAGAGAAAGCTGCAAGAAATGCTCCAGAGATAGGGTAATGGGATGTAATGTTAGCCTAGCTCATTGATTCGGCCAATGTATGTCTTTATTTCTGCGATAATCAACAAAATCATGTTGCTATCAGCATGACCGATTTATTTAAAAGCAATTGAGACATTATTTATCAATTTATAGTTGTTCACATCCGCGTAATTTTCGATATCCTTAACTTTAAAGACACCATGACTTTACTGGTTAAGCTGAACAGATTATCTACACGACCTTCGAATGATCTGAATTTGCCGAAATTGAACCTTTAAACCAAATAATGCAGCCAAGATGTACAGAATATAGTCACATGCTACAATCTAACAGGTCACATAGGCAAAATAACAATGATTTAACAACAAAACGGTGGACCCAATGTTAGGGACATATTTTTTTCTATGTTCATAACTATGGCCTGTTGTATGAAAAGCGTAGTAAAAATGTTGATATTGGTAACATTTACAATACAAATGTCTGAGTTTCGGTTGAATGTTTTTCATAAGGCTCATTTTAACACAAACTAAAGGAACAATATCTGTGTAGAGTGAATTTTAATGTTTTGATTCCCGAATGGTCGCTAAATCATATGTAAAAATTATTTGAGTGTGTTTAGCAGTTTAAGTTTAGTTTGATTTATGAAATTGTTTTTTGGGTAGAGCGAATACAGCTGTGCAACGGTTTGAATCAGAAAATCAGCAAAAAAATCGTACCTAGGCAACATTTGATAACAAACCCATCGAATGGGACGAACTTGCATCCATAATTAGACCCAATTTGGTACCCATGAACCGACATTACATCCATATGCCTTAAAAGCTTTTGCCTTTATAAAACAAGTTTTGTAACTTTTCGTGATACAAACTACCGGATGGCTTATTGAACATATGTTAGCAAGTGTATAGCTAGATAAATTTTGTTTCCAGCTCAAATACTCTATGAATTATAATAAAAAATGTAATCGATTGTTGCATATTAGGCTGAGTTAAGGGACACATACCCTACCAACTGTGAATGAAAGCCTCAAATGTGGAAATTGTATTAACTCTACCGTGAAACCACTTGAACTATTCAAGAATGAACTCGGGTTCTTGGGAGAAATAACGGTAAGAGGAAATATAGTAAATGGGTGGTTGGGAAGGATTGACGACATAGAATGATACAGTCCATTTTCCGGGCATTTTTACATAAATGCAGTGCAAGTGAGAGTAGTTCCCACCCTTTATTGCATCAAGGAATTGGGTATTTTCACCTGAAAATTTAGGTACAAGTAGTTCAGAGTATACTTTTCTTGATGTATTTTTGTCACTGTCAGTTTGTCGAAAATTGGACAAAATGGCGTCACCAAAAAGCAACGTCGCGAATTGATTTTACACAAGCACCTGGAAAATCCTCAACTCTCTCGTTGGGAAATCGGAAAACAACTTGGAATCGTGCAGTAACCGGCGAGTCGCGTGATCAAACGTTACAACGAAACTTTGAGCATCGAACGCAAGGAGAAATGCGATCAGAATGTGTCGTGAAAGAGTTAAAGCGGAATCTCAATGCTTCGGTCAGGGATGTGGTTGAAAAGTTGAATCTGTCCAAGTCTTTCGACTGAATACGTACAAAATGCAGCAGGCTCCAAATCGTGACGAACGGCAAAATACGCTGGGAAAGTCACGGGCCTGGAAACCGTACACCCAGATGCTGACGAAGCCTCATTGTCTCATCGTGGATGATGAGACTTACGTCAAAGCGGATTTCCTGCAGCTACAAGTTTGATCTTCACCGTCCAGCACAAGTTTGATGTTCCGGAGGAAGTAAGGAAGCAAACACTTTCAAAGTTTGCCAAGAATTACATGATTTGAGAGGCAATCTGCTCATGTGGCAAACGGAATGTGTCGTTCGTGACTACCTGGACTGTAAACGGGAAGATCTACCTAAAGGAGTGTCTACAGAAACGTCTGCTTCATCTGTTGAAGCAATACGAGGGCCCTACGATCTTCTGGCAGGATCTAGTTTCGTGCCACTATTCAAATGTTGTCCTGGAGTGGTACGAAGCCAACGGGGTCATTTTCGTACCCTTGGATATAAACCCCTTCAACGCACCGGAAATAAGGCCTACCGATTGATACAGAACTATGATAAAGCATCAAGAAGGTCAAATCTGAGTGGAGTACGGTTATGATATTTACTTACTTATTTCCCCAGTAGCACACTTGTTGCAACTAAATCAAGTCAACCTGTAATGTGACTCAATTAAGTCACAATGAAGTTGCTGCAACCAATTATGACAGATTTGTGTTGCTTGGGTTATTTATTTATTGATATAATTCCAACTGACTAACATCTTAATGGAATGTAATGAGAATTTTTTTATTATCAGAGCGAAAGAGCTGATTTTGATTTTTTTTTTTTTGCAAAAAGATTATAGTTACTTGCCTCTTAAACGCCATTTCCGAGGTGGCGAAGAGAAGTCATTACCTGATTTGTCAATTGATTTAACAACATTGAATCC
>JASCZW010010603.1:0-35885 GCA_034211315.2 Aedes japonicus | reverse complement strand
CTATGATTCTGATCAAACTACCTGTGGCCTTAGTTGATTTTACTTTTAGCTCACTCAAGCGGGGTGCAACTTGATTTTGATGGAATAAAAAGATAGTAAACACATACATATTCTTGTTTAATTTTACCCGAATTTCACGTTGAATTGAATTGGAAACCGGATAAAAATAACCATACAATTACAATACAATATTATAAAATAACATTAAAATCTATTTCCGACCATGAATTTTATTGTTCATGAATCAGATGAATGAAAAATGCATATTGTCATTACAATAGATTTACAATTCACTCCATTTGCTAGAAATTTCAACAATTGAGAAACAATACAATCAATACTAGTTGACTCAAATTTGTTCGGAAAATAATCATTATTTCTACAGTTAAGATACATAACAACCCCCCTTTTCTATTGTCGATGTCTCAATTTACATTAGATTCTATTGTGGTAACAATAACTCCTATTGTCATCTTATCGTTGTGAACAATACTATTAATTGCACATTCGATTGATTCTATTGTATGGTTACAGTATATTCAATTGTAAATCTATGAGAATTTTTAATTCGGGAACATACATCATATTAGTTTGAGTGGTTAAAAGGTGGTTAAATAAACTAAAATTTTGAGTAATCCCGCATAACGAAAAACAATTTGCTATATAGTCGAAACTGTGTTTCGAATATAAGATATATTATCACATTTTATGTAATTGTTATCGAATAGTTTAATCTCATTTTCACCATACGACTTCTACATTAACACATATTGTTATTGTTTGCCATATTGTCATTGAAAGGTTTATTATTGTCTGCACTCGGTCTGGATTATATACTAACTTTTTCACATAGAGTACAGCTAAAATTTTGTTTGTGAAAATTGCCATTTTTTTATGGTAACCTAACTTAACCGCCTATTCAGCATATTGTTATTCGGCCTTTTACCATCTGATATATTGTTGAAACTATAGTGGAGATTGTTAGTTTATAGTTGTCAACTATAAGTGTAAATGACGTAACAATAATGGATGCGATCCTCAACAATAAGTTGAATAGTTCAGTAATGGTTTGTGATTATGCGGGATTGTTTCGGGAATGATGCTATATATATTTCATCTTTTTGATATATCGATCGTCAATCAGTTCGGACGCGTTTTAATTTCGTTCCTCGCCACGTGCGTTTTCGCGTTTTTTTTACATACCTACGTTTCGATTTTTGCTTACGCGCATTTTGTTCGTCATGAGCTGTGAAATTTGCTCGCTCGATTCTACCGCCGATACGGTATTGTGGACCTGCATAGGATGTTCGCGTGCCTTTCATGCCGCCTGCGTGGGAGTATCTGTCCAGCGCAACTCTCTTAGAAAAAAGGATAAAAAAATTGATGTTATGTCTTATGTGCTGCCGTGCTGCAGCTCCTGCCAAACCCTCATAACACTTAATTTCGAAGTTCAATTGCTGACAAAGCAACAGGCTGAACTAGCCGAAAAAGTGGAAAGCAACACGCAGGTTACCCATCGCGCGACGAAGCAAATTAATGCTACTGTTTTGAATGAGGGAATCTGCCGCCTTGAGGGTATGCTCAACGAAATACAAAATGAGCTGACGGTGATCAAAAGCAGCGGCTCTGCTGGCATTAAAAATCACATAACATCGCTTTGTGATATTGCCATGAAAAATTCTAGAGAAAATGTATTTACGTTAATGGAATCAATGACGTCTGGTTTAACCAATGACCTGAAACCTTTGAATGAACAAATTAAAAAGATCAGCAGCACAACTGAATTTATAGCTTCTGGTAATGTTATGTTCAAAAATCCGATGTTTGGAACAGACATAATGGATGAGCTGAAATCTCTATCAGCCAACTTAAATGCAATTGAGTCGAAAATTATTTCTCACTCACCGGATGCTTCAGACTCGCTCGAAGATGAGCTCAATGATGCCAATAATATTCTACCGGTTCAGTCAGGCTGGCGCCTTCTTGGAACGAGAAAAGTATGGAAAGCTGACTGGACCGACTACGACAAACGCGAATTGCATCGTTTAAAACAACAAAAACAAGCCGAAAATGCAAGAAGGCGAAAAAAGCAATCGCGGAACAACTACAGCAACAACACTCATTACAATAGAAATGAAACCAGTAGGCCCAGCAATATTCAAAACAATCGCCATCGAAATTCAAGACATCCGCAAGACAACTACCAGTACACCAACAATTTTTGCAACAACGACGGAGCTCTTAATATCAGCTTACTACCACCGGACAGAATACTTCTTGCGGCAGCAAAGGAAAGATTTTCTAAATCACCGAATGAGACACCGACGACCCACCGGCCAATACAGTTCCAGAGAGGGGAAATCCTGAACCCCTACCCGGCTCATGACGAAGTTACACGATCTTCTCCTGGCAGACAACCATTGGCGGAGCTAGACAATTAGTCTGGAGGGGGCCTGGAGGGGGCCTAGCCGAAGGATTTTTTCGTTTATCGAAATATTGAGAAGAGCGAAGAAAGTAACGTAATTGTTGGGGACAGGTAATTTTAATTGATAAATCAAAACAGGTTTAATCGAATAATTAGGTCTATTCTGCGCCTCGATGAGTCGAGATGCCATAAAAGAATCGAGTGTCGTGAATATATGTAGAAACGGCTTGTAAGATGGAACACGATCCGGTTTTTGCTCGTAACATGTATGGTTTTTATTTTATCGCGGATTCAAAGATATCTTTCGAAAGGAGAACTAAAAGGCTCCAACTTTGCCAGAGAAACTGATTATTTATAGTCATCAAAGAAAAAGTTATGGCCTATTTTTGAAATCCATCGAAAATTGCAATTCCAAAAAATGGCTTGTAAGATGGAACATGATTCGTTTTTCACTCGTAACATGTATAATTTTTATTTTTTCGAAGATCTTTCGAAAGAGGAACTAAAAGTCTCCAACTTTGCCCACGGAACTAATTATTTATAGTCGTCAAAAAAATTATGGCTTTTTTTCGAAATCCATTGAAAATTGTTATTTCAAAAAATGTATTGTTATATTTCAATATATTGTTGATTCCATGCCATTTCCAAACATAAAACATATCATTCATATGTTTAAAACGAAAAAAGTGTGTTCCGTCTTACAAGCTTAACAGTGTTCCATCTTACAAACATGACGTCATAAACACAAAAAATCAAAAAATTGTTTCACTTTACGATTTGTATGGAAATGCCTTTGGATCATAAAAATACACCGAAAATGCTAGCCAACACAAATGTTAGCCTTTTGATATCGATGGGAAATTTCCACATATTATGCACCAGAAAAAAATGCTATTTTAATTATGCCAACACTTTCGAACATTGAAACCTGGAAGAGCTAAATCGAATGAGTGTATTCACTCCAAAAAGCAAATGAAAATTGAAGAATAGTAAAAAAATGAGGTTAACACTAGTCAGCGCGATAGTGTTGTCGCTGTGAATGTCAAAAGTGACGCTGTTCCATCTTACAAGCCTTTCCTCTACCTCGTATTATTCCATTTGGATCAAATGGAGAATGGACTCACAAGAGTCACCTTACTCGATTCTCTTAAGGCATCTCCACTAACCGAGGCACAGAATAGACCTGTTTCTATGTAGAGTCAAGTTGGAACTGAATATATTGAAACTTCAAAGAACAACATTGAGTCAATGAACATTTTTAATTTATATTAAAATTTAGATTGATTTGGATAACGCGTTTAAAATCTTCAATTTTGTCGGTAGATACTCATCCTTCACAACTTCCTTCAGTTTCTTAACGTTTTCTCTATAATGCTGCTTTTGCTCTTTAATTATCTTTAAATGTTTTTCGTGTACAATTCTAGATGACAACGATTGCTTGTGAACTAAATATTTTTCGAAGCATTCCTTATGCAATGCAGTATCGTCATGAGCTTTTATTTTCTCGCCTAGTTTTCTCCAATTATTGAAAATAGTGCAAATAAATTTTTCATTTTGTTTTCGCAAAGCCTTTGCGCAAAAAATGCGGCAAACATAGCAGAACAAATACAGGAATTGGAATACAGTCGCAGCAATGATAAAGTTATCATTGCTACGACTGTATTCCAACGTAGATGAGAACGACCGTTTTTGGAAAACGAATGCGAGGTTGAACCGGTCCAGATTCAAGCGTACCAAGATCAGACAATTCCATCTTATTTGTCTTACTATCGTTTTCCGATGAAGCTGATGGAGTTGCTAGTTGAGGAAGAACACTAGCGTTGCTTTCAATTGTTCCGGAATTATCAACGATAGATGATTGGAATCTAAATTCTTGGTGTTCTGAAAGAACAGTGGAGAAGTAAATATGTTGTCAATATAATATCGGTCCTTTGGTTTTTGTATGACGAGTGATATTTTAAAGTTTAAAGTTGCTCCTTACAGAAAACTCTGAAAATACCTAGGGTATGATGTTGTCCTTAATACCCGTGGTCAGGGGTTCCAATATATTTTTACAAAATAACTATTAAAATGATCTATCTCTTATTTTTTTCATATTTCATTTTGTTCGTTTGTCCAGCTCTGAAAATCAATTGTTAAATAAAATGAAAATGCAATCTCTCTAAACATAGCAACTTTACTTTTCGAATTATACTAACTGAATGTATCTTCAGTTAAAATATTACGAATAAAAAAAACAGGTAACAGTAACAGTAATTAAAAAAACATTGGTTAATATCCCAGTGGTTGCCTTGTTAGAAGGTTTGGCCAAAAATTAGTTTTTAAATAATTTAAAATTGAAAAGTTCAACAAGAATGAGTTCTTTGGCAAAATAGTTCATTCTTATGAAATAAACTATTTTCAAAGAGAAAATAAATGATTATAAATTTTTCAAACATGGGTGAGTAAACAAAGTTTTCAAAGATGGTCGTAATTTTAAAGACATTGAAGCACAGTTTATAAATTCAACACAGTTTGAAATTCAGGTTACTTCTATTGTCTAGACATAGAGAATGTCAAATATGACTGTTTTGTATGAAAAACTGTAGATGTTTTGATTATATTGGCCACCACTGTTTACTAGGAACTATTCCAGACAAAAATAAAACCTTTTGATTGAAAATCAAATCCTTTGAAGAAATCTTAAGTATAAATACATTAATTGTTATTTTATATATTCTCCGTGCGAGGAGTAACGATTATGATGTTGAAGGAGATGTTCGCTCATCACCATGAGGCACCAAGAGTGAACAACAATGTTTTTTTGGCTAGAATTGAAAGATATGAAGAGAAAGTTTTTGATAGTTCCGCTAGTGTGCGGCAGGCTCGGAAACATAGCAGATGTTTTAGGAAAATTGAGCGAAAAGGGCATGTGTACAGTGGTACTCGAACCAACGACATTTTTGCCTAACATCCCACTGCAGGGTAGGTTAGCACGGACTAAATCCGCCACTTCAACAGGCAAAATGTCCGGTTGGAAGACGCTCATGTACCACTGTGGCTTGCATAGTTATTCTAGCGATCTATTGTGTGCACTCTGTTTACTGATGCGCACATGGGAGGAACTCTCTCCTTTTTTGGGTTTGTTTTGATTCGCACCGACTGACTTTAGTGATCGTCAGTCGGTGCGAATCAAAACAAACCCAAAAAGGAGAGAGTTCCTCTCCATGTTCGCATCAGTAAACAGAAGTGCACACAATAGATCGCTAGAATAACTATACAAGCCGCAGTGGTACATGAGCGTCTTCCAACCGGACATTTTGCCTGTTGAAGTGGCGGACTTAATCCGTGCTTTAACCTACCCTGCAGTGGGATGTTAGGCAAAATGTCGTTGGTTCGAGTACCACTGTACACATGCCCTTTCGCTCAATTTTCCTAAAACATCTGCTATGTTTCCGAGCCTGCCGCACACTAGCGGAACTATCAAAAACTTTCTCTTCATATCTTTCAATTCTAGCCAAAAAAACATTGTTGTTCACTCTTGGTGCCTCATGGTGATGAGCGAACATCTCCTTCAACATTAAGTATAAATGTTAGACAACTGTTATAATAAATGCGAAGTGAATTTTGATAAAATCTGACATACAGCCCCATTATGCAATCTATATCAACAACTACTGGTACTGAAGTCAACCTCAATAAATGTTATGATTTCAGGAATTTACCTGATTACATGTTTACCTTACTTCTAAAGCTACATTTTCAAAAATATTATCGTTAATGAATAAACTTCTATCTCCATATTTTGCTTATGGACATTCGTTAGCTTCGAAACATTTAATCAATCTGGGGAGTATACACACTCAGATTATTTTACAGAAATCTGTAAAGTTTTACCGAATTCTCAACAGCTGAACGTTCGGTAATCCGATTTTACGAATTTCGGTAAAATTCAACCGAAAACCGGTAAATTTTTTACAGATATCTGTAAAATTTTACCGAAATCCGTAAAATCTGATCACCGAACGTTCAGCTGTTGAGAATTCGGTAAAAATTTACAGATTTCTGTAAAAATATCTAAGTGTGTATACTCTACTAAATTATTCGTACAAGAGAAAATAATACCGTGAATTCTAAAATGCGCTTATAAACAAAACTCGTTATTGTAAAACCTTTTTGAATAATAAAATTTAAATACGTACACAGAAAAGTGTTTCAAATCTTATTTTTCAACATAAAAGGCTCTAAATTTTTCTGTCGCTATTATTTTAGTTATGAGTCTAGAGGTTTGAATATTAATAGAATTGAATTATTAAAATTTAGAATTGTTAAGGGCTAAGGCGTTGGGCTTTTGTTAAGCAGTATTTCGAATCAAACGCATTAAAAAAAAAATTAGTAGTGTATATATTCAATGATTGGGTTTCCGCCAAAACATGCTGTTAAGAGGATCAGCATACGACACCTTACCGGGCTTCTCTGCGAGGTTGTTAAGTAAACAACGACGAGAAAAAACACTACTGGTAAAAGTGAGAAGTTGTGTTTTCATAAACCTCTAATTGGAATTTGGCTTCCATCACATGTGCTCTTTAGGGTGTGTAAAAACAGAGATTTCACATCGCAAGACCCATAATGTGCCTTTGACGGTATTTGAGCACGATCAAGCACGTTTGTTTTGAAATACTGCTTAACAAAAGCCCTATGCTCAATTTCAAACTAATTCTATTCAATTACATAACCTGCCGAGCGCTTGAGGACCTATCGATACTTTCTCTTCACATCTTTGGTTCTATCAAAAATTGCAGTTCACTAGTGGGATCCCATGATGCTGAGAAGATATTTCCAATTTCAAAACATTTTAACAGACGCAAACTCTCGAGCGAAGTGGATGTAATGTTGATATATCGGAATTCTCATGGATCTAATGGTCGTTAACTATGGTTTTCTTGACATATGTACCGAATTTTTATCCTATAAGGAACAGTGGGATAAAAGAAAAGTTTGGGGAAGAGGGTATGTGCACTTTACTCCTTCAAAAATAGTTACTCGTTCAAACTATTTCTGGAGAAAGCAAAGTACAAAAACAAATTACACTAGGAAAAAAACCCTAGTAAATTGTGTCATTTCAAATTTTAAATATATTAGGAAAAAATCCTGGGGGGGGGGCTACAGAATCCTGGGGGGGGGCCTGGCCCCCTAGGCACCCCCAGTAGTTACGCCAATGCAGACAACCCAACTGGACGTCCCCTGGTTGCTTTTCAAATTCTGCTGCATCATGTGAAATATGCCAGTGCCATGCTCATCATTCGTGTTTTCTACGCAACTGACGAATTTCTCAGAGGAAGGATATGACGATGCGGATAATCAGCCCGGCGATCACAGCATTTTTCTAAACAGTACTAATTCCGGACAGGTGAATATTAGTCAACGTCCATTAAGCTCTTCACCCCACCCTCATTCCACGAATGAAATCACGGTATATTGTCAAAATTTTAATCGGATGAAAAGCGCTGCTAAGATCAGCGAAATTCAAAATAAAGTTTTAAGTAGTTTTTATACCGTGATTCTAGCAAATGAAACCAGTTGGGATGAGAGTGTAAGAAGTGAAGAGGTTTTTGGTAATAATTATAATGTTTATAGAGATGACCGTAATTATCAATGGTCAGGAAAAAAGTCAGGAGGTGGAGTTTTAGTTGCAATTTCAACTGAATTCAATTCCGAAATAATTACTACAACAAAATTTAAAGAATTTGAGAATGTATGGACAAAAGTGCAGGTGAGAGACGAAACTCATGTGTTTGTTTCGGTGTACTTTCCTCCAAACAATGCCCGTAAGGAAATTTATGATAAGTTTTTTACTAATGCCGAAGAAATTGTGTCTTGTTTACCCCTGAAGTAAAAATACATATATATGGTGACTTTAACCAACGCAATGTTGATTTTATTGCTGACATTGATAATGAAAGTATCCTACTTCCAATAATAGGGGAAAATGAGACGCTTAATTTCATATTTGACAAAATTGCTGATTTAGGACTTCATCAAATAAATCATGTGAAAAATCAACAGAACTGTTATTTAGACTTTCTGTTGACAAATATTATCGATGACTTCTGTGTTAGTGAATCATTGACTCCAATATGGAGAAATGAAATCTTTCACACAGCAATAGAGTATTCTCTTTTTGTACAAGAAAATGAGTCGCCTGATTGCGGACTCGAGGAAGTTCTTGACTATAAATCAGCTAATTATTCTAACATAAGAACCAAACTAAACTTAATTGATTGGCAAACAGTATTTAGGAATGAAGAGAATGTTGAAAGTGCGACTGAAGTGTTCTACACTAAGTTGTTTGCAGTTATCCAGGAAGAAGTACCAGTTAAAAGACGTAGACGAAAAGTATTCTCAAAGGATCCAGTTTGGTTTGATAAACAAATTAAAAATTAAAAAAACCGTAAACAAAAAGCGCATAAGATTTACAAAAAACTAAACAGTTCCGTTAATTTAGAAAGCTATTTGAACATTTGTGATGAACTTAATTTGGCTATGAATGTTGCATTTGAGGAGTATAATTCAAAAATTGAACGTGAAATTAAAAGTTGCCCAAAAAACTTTTTTAATTTCGTGAATACAAAATTCAAATCCGACAATCTTTCATCCCGTATGTATTTGGACAATAATGAAAGTAATAATACAGAAGAAATATGCAATTTATTTGCCAAGTTTTTTCAAGAAACATACACAACATACTCAGAAGCAGATCGTGATTGGCAATACTTTGGGTTGTATCCTGAATATTCCAGTGACATAAGCGTGAATCAAATCTATGTGCATGAAATCTTGGAAGGGTTAAAACATTTAGATGCAACGAAAGGCTCGGGACCGGATGGAGTTCCTTCTTTGTTTATGAAGACTTTAGCAACTGAGCTTACTTCTCCATTATTTTGGCTTTTTAATATGTCACTGGAATCCGGAGACTTTCCAAAATTATGGAAGAGCTCATTTCTAGTGCCTATTTTTAAGTCTGGTAAAAAATCTGATATTCGTAATTATCGGGGTATAGCCCTGATCTCTTGCATTCCAAAACTTTTTGAGGCAATTGTAAATGAAAAATTATTCAACCAAATCAAAAATAGAATAACTACTAATCAGCATGGATTTTTTAAAGGTCGTTCGACAACCACAAATTTACTAGAATTCGTTAATTATTCTCTGGAAGCAATGGATAACGGAAACCATGTAGAGGTTTTGTACACAGATTTTAGTAAAGCATTTGACCGTGTCGATATACCCATGCTTATATTTAAATAGCAAAAAATGGGAATCCAGCCCAAACTCCTCAAATGGCTTAATTCATACCTAACCAACCGTGATCAAGTTGTAAGATTTAGAGGAAGCCAATCAACACCTATTCATACCACTTCAGGAGTCCCACAAGGCTCTCATCTAGGACCACTTTTATTCATTCTATTTGTAAATGACTTATCTTTTATTCTTAAGAAACTAAAATTTTTAATTTACGCTGACGATATGAAACTTTATTTAGAAATAAAAAATGCAGAGGACATCAACGCGTTTAAGGATGAAATATTGTTGTTCCATACTTGGTGTAACAAAAGTCTGCTACAACTGAATGTTAAAAAATGTAACTTAATTACCTTCAGTCGAAAACGAAACATACCTAACATACAAATAACTTTAGGCAATCAGAATGTAGAGAAGTGTGATAGAGTTAGGGATTTAGGTGTTGTCCTAGACTCTAAACTTACGTTCATTGATCATTATAACACAATTATAAACAGAGCTAAAAACATGTTAGGATTTATTAAACGTTTTTGCTATGACTTTCATGACCCGTACACGATAAAAACACTATACATTGCTTATGTTAGGTCAATACTTGAATATTGTAGCATAGTTTGGTCTCCATTTACAATAACACACGAAGAAAGAATAGAGTCAGTACAAAAGCAATTTTTGTTATATGCACTAAGAAAACTAGGATGGACTGTATTTCCTTTACCATCGTATAAGGCTCGATGTATGCTTATCAATATTCAAACATTAAAAGAGCGTCGTGAATTCGCTATGGCGTCATTTATAAATAATATAGTCTCACAAAGAATTGATTCAATGGAGATTCTATCAAAATTAAACTTTAACATACCAACAAGGCATTTAAGACATCGACAGTTATTTGCAACAAATTATCATCGCACGAACTATGCAAAATATGGACCGATTAACCAAATGATGGCTAATTACAATATCCATTGCAATAGTATAGATTTTACAATGTCGAAAGAAAAATTAAAACAATATTTCCGCACGTGCTAGGTTTAAGTTAAGTTAAGTACTTATTGTAATTAAAACGGTCTACAATTGATTGACGACGACAAATAAATAAATAAATTTAAGTTCAATTGACATCTGCTTAAATTAATCATTATGCTGGTTGATTCAATGTGACAGCTACGAAAACAAACAAATTTGTTGGTTGATTTTATCATTGCTGATGGTTTGTTTCAAACAAATATTAGTATGATTTGCTGAGATGAAACTGAATTGCTGTTTGCAAAAAAAAGAAGGGAAAACGGTTGAAAAAATATGTATGTCAAACACTGTTTACAATACTCGTGGACGATATTACGGCAATGATGCTGTTTTTACCGTTGTAAAGCGCAATTAACATATAACTATATGAATTTTGTATTATAATGTTTATATACATAAAATTATATATCACTTAACCGTGTACTTACCAGATTCGAACTCTGCATCTTCACCAGAAGATCGGTGACTGTATCCTCAGATCCATATCAGCTGTGAGGAATTCCGGTATCCGTAGTTAAAGCACAGAGAACAGACATCGAAGCTAGAGTGCCCTCCTTGTGTAAATTTCTGTAACAGCCATTTTAAAATTATAGCTTGTTTCCGTTAGTTTTGGTGATTCGTATGTTGATGGCGCCACCTGCGCCCATTGAGATTTGATAGGCTGTCAATTTTAGTTTGGTGAAACCTAGACTAGGCGGCGCTGATTTTCCAACGGTTTGCTTTTAAAAATTTACACAGTAAATTTGGTAAAAAATGTTCCAGCCTGGATGTCTGTTCTCTGTGGTTAAAGTGTTCAAACCATATTTTAGTTCTAATAATGATGTACAACAATGATTGCTGAAGCTCTTTACGAACAGGTTCATACTGTTTTGGAAATCAGTGTTACAGAGATTATTATAGTCTAAACATGATCACCGTCCATTTTATGTTGTCATCTGTGCCACGCTTGGACTAATATGTTATAATTTTTTTTAAGCGACATTAATAGCAATTTCATTTAAAACGGTTGTTATAGCAATCTATTAATTATTGCAATATTATGAATTTCCTGTAATTAAAAAAAAATCCACTATGATCGGGGATTGATACCTAAATAATCTTATTTCGAATTTATGTGAAATCTTATTTTGAATTTATGTGAAATAATATTATCAAAACAATTAAATACATTAAACTTCAACAGAAATTGTTCGTTTAAATGCAACAAGATTCTTTTTAATCATGTACACAAAAAATTGTATCCGTGTTTAATTCAGCCGTTTTACAGTGCACAAAACCCTCATCATCTGAAACCCTGACATTGTATCGAGCATGTGTGCAATATTGTTTGTAGCAAAGCAGCAAGCTTTATTCGCTCGAGAGCAAATATTCTAAAATAAATCGTCTGTTTGTCTATGGCACAATGATGCATAGAATGGCAGTACTTGCCTATAATAAATATGCTGCTGGTTATGGACCATTTTATAAGATGTTTCTAATCAGCTGATGCTCATTTTCATGAATGAACATTGACAGGAGCTATCTACCTACCTTCTGTGAGGAGCAAAATAGCTCCTGCCATTCGGTAAAATAGTCTATAAATATAATATCTTTTATACCTTTAACAAACGCTCGTGCAAGCGAGTCACAGATAAAACACCTGATCCGCAGCGTTTTTATTTGGACGTTAATAATTAATTCGTTTAAAAGTAGAGGAACCAGTTAATCGACGAATGGTTGCAAAAAATCGTTGACTGTAAGGGGCTTGGATTTGCCGTGAAATATTCCAATTATCGTTGGTGTGATATGTGACATACGGTGTATGTTGCACAAAATAGGCCATAGCTGGTACTTGGAAGTTTAGACACTTGCTTTGTGGTTCATAGTTCCGATCGTACGGATTATTTCCTGAGTGTAGTTTACACTCTAAAGCTCATTCCATAAGAGATCGTATGAAATGATTATTGTTGCATTGGTCGAAAGCATGCCTCTTAAACACTTTCAATTGATGTCGTATGGTCTAGAGGGATTGTGGCTCGGCTCTGGATGTCGAGGTTCACGGTGCGAATCCCGATTGCAACTTTTTTTTTCATGTGAGGAAAATATTCATACGATCGTCATATGAATTTCTTTCCATTAGGGAATCGTATAAAATTAGCAATTATGTCTTTTGGCAAGTTTTCATACGATATTCGAATGAATTACTCTCTATTTGTTTGCTCAGTGTAATTAAACAACATTCTATACAGCTATAATCACTAAGCTGTATACATAAACAAGCTGTGTAAATGCAGACAAACGGTGTTCGCATAAGAGCTTTTTTTTGTAAAGTATGCAACCTATAGCTAAATGTTGTGTTAAAACTGTGTTACATTACGCATAAGTACTGTATCGATTTTTTAATTCTGCTTATAGCTTATTCAGCTTCACTTGCTTTTATACAATTATAAAACAGCATATAAATTCTTAACTTCGGCTTAGGCAACAAAAAATGTTAGTTGGGTTGTTGAAAGTATTAAAAATACGCTTTTAATACGGCTAATTATACTTTGAGTACATCAGAATACCAATTTGAGACTATAAATACACCTTAATAACAATTATATACCTTGAGTGCTATGAAGTACATTTCTTTTACATTTTGAATACTTAGCATTAAAATGACATGTGTTGAGTACCATAAAATACATTTGAAACTCTTTTTGATTATTTGAGTGCAACTAAATACCCAATAAATCCAAGTCAATACTTTGATTACCATTCGAGAACTATTCAAGCAAATGGAACCAAATTTGGCATGATGATTCTGATTTCTGATTCTGGAAGGGGCGTCCATACAAGTGAAACACAAGTTTTTACAAAACATAAGAATCACCCAGGTTACCAAGATTATTTCTTTGGCTTTCAGTCTTAGTTAGTAATTAAAACTGATGATTTTCTAATTTCCGACGTTTCGGCGTATTATAGTTGGCCTTCTTCTGGGGATCATAGATTTCTGTTTTTGTTATACGTATAATGTTGACTATGATAGGTAACATAAACAAAAATCTATAATCCCTAGAAGAAGGCGAAATATAATATGCCGAAACGTCTGAAAATAAAAATTCATATGTTTTCATTACTCACAAAGCCCTTGGATGGAATATGAAATAACCAAAAAAAAGGGTTGTTTAAAACTAAATTTTTATTTGTTTTACTAACAAAATATTAGTTGGATTTAACCACCGCTTTGGAAGTATAAATCTAAAAGATTTCACCGTGATCAAATACATCGAAGATATAGAATTATTTCTTTAAGAATCTCTAGAAACCTGTATGCATTTCTATTTTCATTTCATTTTCATTTCATTTTCCATTTCATTTTCCATTTCATTTTCCATTTCATTTTTCCATTTCATTTTCCATTTCATTTTCCATTTCATTTTCCATTTCATTTTTTTCCATTTCATTTTCCATTTCATTTTCCATTTCATTTTCCATTTCATTTTCCATTTCATTTTCCATTTCATTTTCCATTTCATTTTCCATTTCATTTTCCATTTCATTTTCCATTTCATTTTCCATTTCATTTTCCATTTCATTTTCCATTTCATTTTCCATTTCATTTTCCATTTCATTTTCCATTTCATTTTCCATTTCATTTTCCATTTCATTTTCCATTTCATTTTCCATTTCATTTTCCATTTCATTTTCCATTTCATTTTCCATTTCATTTTTCCATTTCATTTTCCATTTCATTTTCCATTTCATTTTCCATTTCATTTTCCATTTCATTTTCCATTTCATTTTCCATTTCATTTTCCATTTCATTTTCCATTTCATTTTCCATTTCATTTTCCATTTCATTTTCCATTTCATTTTCCATTTCATTTTCCATTTCATTTTCCATTTCATTTTCCATTTCATTTTCCATTTCATTTTCCATTTCATTTTCCATTTCATTTTCCATTTCATTTTCCATTTCATTTTCCATTTCATTTTCCATTTCATTTTCCATTTCATTTTCCATTTCATTTTCCATTTCATTTTCCATTTCATTTTCCATTTCATTTTCCATTTCATTTTCCATTTCATTTTCCATTTCATTTTCCAATTTTCATTTTCAATTTCATTTTCCATTTCATTTTCAATTTCATTTTCCAATTTCATTTTCACATTTCATTTTCAATTTCATTTTCAATTTCATTTTCAATTTCATTTTCAATTTCATTTTCAATTTCATTTTCAATTTCATTTTCAATTTCATTTTCAATTTCATTTTCAATTTCATTTTCAATTTCATTTTCAATTTCATTTTCAATTTCATTTTCAATTTCATTTTCAATTTCATTTTCAATTTCATTTTCAATTTCATTTTCAATTTCATTTTCAATTTCATTTTCAATTTCATTTTCAATTTCATTTTCAATTTCATTTTCAATTTCATTTTCAATTTCATTTTCAATTTCATTTTCAATTTCATTTTCAATTTCATTTTCAATTTCATTTTCAATTTCATTTTCAATTTCATTTTCAATTTCATTTTCAATTTCATTTTCAATTTCATTTTCAATTTCATTTTCAATTTCATTTTCAATTTCATTTTCAATTTCATTTTCAATTTCATTTTCAATTTCATTTTCAATTTCATTTTCAATTTCATTTTCAATTTCATTTTCAATTTCATTTTCAATTTCATTTTCAATTTCATTTTCAATTTCATTTTCAATTTCATTTTCAATTTCATTTTCAATTTCATTTTCAATTTCATTTTCAATTTCATTTTCAATTTCATTTTCAATTTCATTTTCAATTTCATTTTCAATTTCATTTTCAATTTCATTTTCAATTTCATTTTCAATTTCATTTTTCAATTTCATTTTCAATTTCATTTTCAATTTCATTTTCAATTTCATTTTCAATTTCATTTTCAATTTCATTTTCAATTTCATTTTCAATTTCATTTTCAATTTCATTTTCAATTTCATTTTCAATTTCATTTTCAATTTCATTTTCAATTTCATTTTCAATTTCATTTTCAATTTCATTTTCAATTTCATTTTCAATTTCATTTTCAATTTCATTTTCAATTTCATTTTCAATTTCATTTTCAATTTCATTTTCAATTTCATTTTCAATTTCATTTTCAATTTCATTTTCATTTCATTTTCAATTTCATTTTCAATTTCATTTTCAATTTCATTTTCATTTCATTTTCAATTTCATTTTCATTTCATTTTCAATTTCATTTTCATTTCATTTTCAATTTCATTTTCATTTCATTTTCATTTCATTTTCATTTCATTTTCATTTCATTTTCATTTCATTTTCATTTCATTTTCATTTCATTTTCATTTCATTTTCATTTCATTTTCATTTCATTTTCATTTCATTTTCATTTCATTTTCATTTCATTTTCATTTCATTTTCATTTCATTTTCATTTCATTTTCATTTCATTTTCATTTCATTTTCATTTCATTTTCATTTCATTTTCATTTTCTATTTTCATTTCATTTTCATTTCATTTTCATTTCATTTTCATTTCATTTTCATTTTCATTTCATTTTCATTTCTATTTTTCATTTCATTTTCTATTTCTATTTTCATTTTCATTTTCATTTCATTTTTCATTTCATTTTTCTATTTCATTTCATTTCTATTTTCTATTTCATTTTCATTTCATTTTCATTTCATTTTCATTTCATTTTCATTTCATTTTCATTTTCATTTTCATTTCATTTTCATTTCATTTTCTATTATTTCATTTTTCATTTTCATTTCATTCATTTCATTTTCATTTCATTTTCATTTTCATTTTCATTTCATTTTCTATTTCATTTTTCATTTCATTTTCATTTCATTTTCATTTCATTTTCATTTCATTTTCTCATTTCATTATTTTCATTTCATTTTTCATTTCATTTTCATTTCATTTTCATTTCATTTTCATTTCATTTTCATTTCATTTTCATTTCATTTTCATTTCATTTTCATTTCATTTTCATTTCATTTTCATTTTATTTTCATTTCATTTTCATTTCATTTTCATTTCATTTTCATTCTATTTTCATTTCATTTTCATTTCATTTTTATTTCATTTTATTTCATTTCATTTTTATTTCATTTTCATTTCATTTTCATTTCATTTTCATTTCATTTTCATTTCATTTTCATTTCATTTTCATTTCATTTTCATTTCATTTTCATTTCTATTTTCATTTCATTTTCATTTCATTTTCATTTCATTTTCATTTCTATTTTCATTTCATTTTCATTTCATTTTCATTTCATTTTCATTTCATTTTCATTTCATTTTCATTTTCATTTCATTTTCATTTCATTTTCATTTCATTTTCATTTTCATTTTCATTTCATTTTCATTTTCATTTTCATTTCATTTTCATTTCATTTTCATTTATTCATTTCATTTTCATTTCATTTTCATTTCATTTTCATTTCATTTTCATTTCATTTTCATTTCATTTTCATTTCATTTTCATTTCATTTTCATTTCATTTCATTTTCATTTTTCATTTCATTTTCATTTCATTTTCATTTTCATTTTCATTTCATTTCATTTTCATTTCCATTTTCATTTCATTTTCATTTCATTTTTCATTTTCATTTTCATTTCATTTTCATTTCATTTTCATTTCATTTTCATTTCATTTTCATTTCATTTTCATTTCATTTTCATTTCATTTTCATTTTCATTTTCATTTTCATTTTCATTTCATTTTCATTTCATTTTCATTTCATTTTCATTTCATTTTCATTTTCATTTCATTTCATTTCATTTTCATTTTCATTTCATTTTCATTTCATTTTCATTTTCATTTTCATTTCATTTTCATTTCATTTTCATTTCATTTTCATTTCATTTTCATTTCATTTTCATTTCATTTTCATTTCATTTTCATTTCATTTTCATTTCATTTTCATTTCATTTTCATTTCATTTTCATTTCATTTTCATTTCATTTTCATTTCATTTTCATTTCATTTTCATTTCATTTTCATTTCATTTTCATTTCATTTTCATTTCATTTCATTTCATTTTCATTTCATTTTCATTTCATTTTCATTTTCATTTTCATTTTCATTTTCATTTCATTTTCATTTTTCATTTTCATTTCATTTTCATTTCATTTTCATTTCATTTTCATTTCATTTTCATTTCATTTTCATTTCATTTTCATTCATTTTCATATTTCATTTTCATTTCATTTTCATTTCATTTTCATTTCATTTTCATTTCATTTTTCATTTCATTTTCCATTTCATTTTCATTTCATTTTCATTTCATTTTCATTTCATTTTCATTTCATTTTCATTTCATTTTCATTTCATTTTCATTTCATTTTCATTTCATTTTCATTTCATTTTCATTTCATTTTCATTCATTTTCATTCATTTTTCATTTCATTTTCATTTCATTTCATTTTCATTTCATTTTCATTTCATTTTCATTTTCATTTTCATTTCATTTTCATTTCATTTTCATTTCATTTTCATTTCATTTTCATTTCATTTTCATTTCATTTTCATTTCATTTTCATTTCATTTTCATTTCATTTTCATTTCATTTTCATTTCATTTTCATTTATTTTCATTTTCATTTTCATTTTCATTTCATTTTCATTTCATTTCATTTCATTTCATTTCATTTCATTTTCATTTCATTTCATTTCATTTTCATTTCATTTTCATTTTCATTTTCATTTCATTTTCATTTCATTTTCATTTCATTTTCATTTCATTTTCATTTCATTTTCATTTTCATTTTCATTTCATTTTCATTTCATTTTCATTTCATTTTCATTTCATTTTCATTTCATTTTCATTTCATTTTCATTTCATTTTCATTTCATTTTCATTTCATTTTTCATTTCATTTTCATTTCATTTTCATTTCATTTTCATTTCATTTTCATTTCATTTTCATTTCATTTTCATTTCATTTTCATTTCATTTTCATTTCATTTTCATTTTCATTTTCATTTTCATTTTCATTTCATTTTCATTTCATTTTCATTTCATTTTCATTTCATTTTCATTTCATTTTCATTTCATTTTCATTTCATTTTCATTTCATTTTCATTTCATTTTCATTTCATTTTCATTTCAATATTGGGGTGTCTAAATATTTACGCCTGAATCGCCTACAATGTTGCAAGCATTTGAAACCTGAGTACATTGACAGGATGAGATGAACTCTTTATTGCGTTTTGTCAACGGATTGCCGATCTGTACAAGCCAATTAATTATAACATAAAAAGATCTTTGTTTGGCACACCAAAGAAATTCACTGGTTTTAGAGCTGGAAATGTGAAACAGAAACTCACTCTGTTCATTCAATTTCAATTTTCTATACAAGCCATTTGTAGAGGCATTTCCCGACGATGAAATGAGTTGACATTTGCAGGGAATTCTACTAAAAGATGTTTCGATCAAAATTTGGTCGACTTAAACTTGACGCATTTTTTTTTCATCGTGCATTAAAACATTTTTCACACCCCTCATTTTGAAGATGTGTGCATCATGCCGCTATTTTGATTTTGAGATGAGCAAAAAGAGTTGCCCGCTGTTCCGAGCGAGACCTCAACCTCTCCGTCCGAGATGTTGCAAAGAAGCTGGGAGTGGCGCCTTCAACCGTGGATAGAGCATTGAAACGAGCTGGACTGTCGAAAGTAGTGTCTTCAAATCTCGACGATAAACAAAACACGTCGGCCAAAGCACGATTGTGAGAGTTGTACACGACGATGCTGACGAAGTTTTATTGCGTGGTACAAGACGATGAAACTTACGTCAAGGCAGACTTTAAACAGCTTCCCGGACGGGGAAAGGTTGCATATATTTTCAAGCACATTAAACTGTCAAAGCTCGCGAAGAAATATCTGGTGTGACAGGTTATCTGTACCTGTGGCTTGAAGAACAACGTTTACATTACGACCGGAACCGACAACCAGGAAATTTATCTGAGCGAGTGCCTACAAAAACGTCTACTGCCTTTCCTGAAGCGACACAATAGTTCCGTTCTATTTTGGCCGGATTTGGCATCTTGCCATTACGGAAAAACTGCTAACAACGTGGTGGCCAAGGACAAGAATCTTCCCAACTCGCCAGAGCTCCGCCCAATCGAACAATATTGGGCCATCGTCAAGCGGAACCTTAAGAAGACTCAGAAAGCTGTTGTTAATGAGAAACAGTTGAAGGCACACTGGCGTTCTGCGGCTAATTAAATGGACAAGGAGACTGTATAAAGTCTCATGGCAGGTGACTAACGAAACACCCGACTATTCGCGTTCGGTAAAATGGAAGCTGAATATTTCTCCTGTATTTTGTATTAACTGAACTCGAAAAAGAAAAATAATTTGACTTATTAATAAAAACTTTGATCGACTCACACACATTACTGTTTGACCATATTTTGATCGGAACACCCTTTAAGTAATCCAATTATCATTTTTCATTTCAATGGTATATTCAATTGGATGTACATATTCTAAAATTATTATTCTCAGCTTGCAAAACGACCTAAAGACAAATGAATCAGATCGAGTCGAAATAAGTATGTATAGCAAAGCAATTTGCAATAGATCACCAAAGTTTTGCGACTGCGACGTTGGTTTGACGGTACAACGTTTTGATTGGTGATAGCAGATAGTCTCAAGTTTTCAATGGCTGTGAGATTATCAAGGATTATTAGATAGTGTTAGCAGCTCATCGCATTTCGAATACTCATCTAACAATGGATTTTTGCCTTCCTTCTAAAATTCAATGGATCACCCTATAGATATGCCACATCAGAACAACCTGAGCAGGAGAAAATAACATATGAATACCTAATTCTGTTCTTGATAACTGTTTTTGAAGAGCACAGCATAAGGGGTAAAATACCTAAGAATCGCAAATTTGTTGTTTGGAAGGCCTGGAAATACCTGAGAGGTACTAGTTTTGTATTATCTTACCTCAATTTGGTATTCGCATAACATTGAGGGAACATTTTTACTGTATTATCCTCAGGTATTTTACCTCTTATGCAGCGCTCTTAAATACCAAGGCCAGTTATCAAGTTATTCTTTCCTGCTCGGGAAGCTAAACCATCTTTATGTTAAGTTTAGATGCTTTAATTTCTGTGTGGTTCTAATTTGAATTCACATTGATATTCCACATGGCAAAGAGATTAGTATTCCGAATGCTACCGAAGATAACAGGAATTAGCACCGATGTGACAAGTAAGAGTGACGTAGAGCCTCCGGGTTTTATGTATGCTAACAGCAACTTGTGATATGCTAAAATCATTCAGAACATGCGCCGCCAGCCTCATTACGATGTATTCCGTATTACGGTTTATGTTTTGACATTAGTTGATTGAAATAGATACACGAGGGCGATTCCTGGTTGATCGAGGATAATTAAATCAATATGAAATTTCATATTTTCAAGCGTAAACAGCATCAAAAATCAAGGACCAGCTAGATGCGTAACGGAAAAAAAGTGAAATCTATTAACTTTTGCAAATGTTGAGTGCCGTTCAGATTGCTAGCTACCCTCTCATGGGAATAGATACAGGGGTCGATGAAAACTACCCAAATTCCAAGATCATTGCCATGGCAACGGTGTGTGTGCTGAACTCATCAAATACCGATCAGCCCCATGGCATTACTACTGTGCTAATTCCTCTGCTCTAGGTCGACGGGCGGAATAAGTCAAGAAGAGAAAACCATACGCTCGAGTTACGCTACGGCTGCGTTAGACTCCATGATGAACACTAGCCGAAAAGTCATTAAGTATTGATTTGTGTTTACCTATCTTATGTTTGTTCAAACGTCGCATTTCTGCCCAATCCGCTAATTAACGAATACGGTCATTGACCAAAAACAATTCTATTGGACAGATCTACTTCTTTTCTTTTCTCGCTTCATCAAAGCAACACATGATAACTGGGGTAACATAATGGGTTACCTACATTGATGCCGCCCTTGCAAATCTTATAGAGTTTAAAAAAGTTCTTCATGAAAAATGGAATCAACGGGTTAAACATTTATACGATTACCGTGATAGCTTCCTTGATATGGTTTTGGTCCTGAAAATTTTTATTCAGTAGTATGATCACAATCAATTTCAAATGAATTACCATAAGGCCTACTCTTTCAAAACGAGTAAACAACAATTTGAAGGCCATTTTGATATTTTTGTTTAGCTCACGCTATAAGTACTCTTCCTGGTAAGAAGGGTAAAAATGAGTATGCAAACGAGGTCTAAATTTGAATGGAGATGATTTATTTCATTTATTGCGTCAATCATCAGTAGACCGTTTGTTACATTTTGTTCCTAATCCTAGTTATAATCGAGGTTATAAGATACATAAGATTAGACTAAGTAGCGCCTGGTTTATATTATTCATATGACATGTTCTTCTTTTCCGTATAGGGGAACGTCCATTAATTATGTCAGGTTTTTTGTATGGACTTTCAATTTTTTTGTATGTATTGTCACGTTACTACCCCAAAGTCTTTCGGTATAAACTGAATCCCGTTGGTTTCGTACCACTGTAGCACTGTTTTACTGAAGTTACAGCTTGCAAGATCTGGCCAAAACATGACAGGTTCATTGTGGGATCTGATGAATGGCAATATTCGCTTTTGGAGACATTCCGTTCTGTACAGCTCTGAATTAAATGTCTTATCAGCGATTAAAACCTTGGTCTTAGTACCGCAGCTACAGCTTCCCGGAAACAAATCCGTTGCACGGTACTGCGTGCGATCAAATTTTTGGCCAAATCGCGGTCTGAGATGTTGGGGTTTGCCTTATTGTTCTTGATGACTTCGTTCCGCAGTTGACGGTTGACAGTACCCGCCCGACGCTTGCGATCCATCGACAAAGTTTCTCTGTGCGTTTTCAAAACACGCCACACGGTATTTCGTGGAAAACCCAACACTTTAGCAAGTTTTGGCCCAGACCACGAAGGGTTTTCCAAATAATTGCACACAATTATATTTCTTTTTTCTTCCTCCATTTTGTATTGCTCTGAAACACGTTCAAACTGCACAGCAAAAAAAACTTCCGATGTTGTTATTGTTATAGGGAACATATAAGATGTCATAGTTTACAAATCCGACTACTAGGGTCACTGTAAGAATAAAAAATGTTCGTTCAACACAGAGAACTGACATCCAGGCTCGAACATTTTTTTTTCCAATTTACTGTGTAAATTTTTAAAAGCAAACCCTCGGAAAAACAACGCCGCCTAGCCTAGGCTTCACCAAACTAAAATTGACAGACTATCAAATCTCGAGGCAGGCAAGTGGCGCCATCAACATACGATTCTCCAAAACTAACAAAATCGAGATATAATTTTAAAATGGCAGTTACAGAAATTTACACACGGAAGGCACTCCAGCTTGGATGTCTCTGTGGTTCCAATACTAAATGGGCCACACTTTAATGTCGTTTACGAAAAGAATAAACAAAAGAGGGCCTAGGTGGGATTTTTTGGAGGGAACCTGAGGAGACTTTAATAGGATTTGATTTTTTTCCTTTGAATTTTATTAGTTTTTGTCGAATTTTATCAGACCTTAGCAAACAACTTTGCAGAAATTTTGTCGATCCGACTTCACTAGAAAAAGTTATGAAAGGCAGCATATTTGAGCAAAAAAACAGCAAAGTAGAGTAAAACCCCCGACATGCGTGGATTCTCTAATTGGTGGTCTCAAATGATATATGGGTATTGAACTTTGTTGTTTCATCAGAAAATATCTTCGTATAAATATGCTTCGTATATAGAAAGTTACTTCCTTGAGCAAAGTTTTACGTAGTACTATTGATAGTATTGATAAAAAGTTGGATCCACAACTGTACTCATATTGTGAATTTTTGGTTTTTGAGTTCTCTGAGGAACTTCTCTGAAATTATCTGAAGAACTTCCATGAAGTTCTCTGCAGAACTTCCTTTGAGTTCTCTGAAGAACTTCCCTGGAGTTATCCGAAGAGCTTCCGTGAAGTTCTTTGAAAAACTTTCCTGAAGTTTTCCAAAGAATTTCCCTGAAGTTCTCTGAAATCTCAAGAATTTACCCGAAGCTCTCTGCAAACCTTCCCTGAAGTTTTCTGCAGAACTTCTCTGAAGTGCTCTGAAGAACTTCCCTGAAGTGCTTTGAAGAACTTCCATGCAGTTCTTTGACAAAATTTCCTGAAGTTCTCTGAAGAATTTCCCTGAAATTCTCTGAAATTTTTCCTGACGTTCTCTGAAGAATTTTCTTGAAGTTTCTGAAAACTTCCCTGATGTTCTCTGCAGAATTACTTTCCTGAAATTCTCTGCAGTACTTCCCTGAAGTTCTCTGAAGAATTTACCTGAAGTTCTCTAAAGAATTTCTCTGTAGGTCTCTAAAGATCTTCCATTGAGTTCTTTGATAAACTTTCTTGAATTTCTCTGAAGAGCTTCCCTGAAGTTAGCTGAAAGGCTTCCTTGTAGTTCGCTGAAGAATTTCCTTGAAGTTCTCTGCAGAACTTCCCTGAAGTTCTTTGAAGAACTAGCCTGGAGTTCTCTGCAGAACTTCCCTGAAGTTCTCTTAAGAACTTTTAAGAAGTTCTCTGAACATTTTCATGAAGTTCTTTGAAGATCTTCCAGGTAGATCTCTGAAGAACTTCCCTAAAGTTATCTGAAGAACCTTCCTGAAGGTCTCTGCAGGACTGAAGTTGTCAGAAGAACGTACCAAAAATACCAATCTAATCAGGGGGTAATCAGCCTCTCATCCCAAGTAACATTGCCAAAACCATCCAGCTTTATTAAGTTTTACTAAAGTTTTATGGAAGCCAATAGAAATCAATTCGGTTTTATTATGGCAGCAAAAGATGCCAATAGGTTTCAAATTTTAGTCAGGTTTATAAGAACCTACACAGCTTCTTTACAACGATCTTAAAACCTTGACATATATAATTCCTTTTACTCCTATCAAAGGTTTAATTTTCAATTTGTAAACTCATAAAATGCTGTTTTGAAATGCCATTTTAGGACTCATTCATATTATCTTATTATGGTCAGTTGAAAAAGCATTTTAAAACCATTTTGTTTCCAGTAAATGCATTAAACGGCTAATTGGCATTGAGGAAAGCTATCAAGCGACCAGATAGTTTTATAGTAGCCATTGCTAAGACAAATTGGCTTTTTGGCAAAACTGTGATTTCTTGCAATCGCCATATTGAAATATATGAAATAATTGAAATGTGGAAAAATAAATACACCGAATTTTAAATGTAATACAATTGAACTGTCGATCTGCGACAATTTCCGGTATTCGTTTAGATAAACTTATCGTATTCCATCAATTTTCAGAAGATTCTTAATTAATTTATCGAATATATTTCTTTCAATTTTGTTTTTTTTTTGTAGACTCGCTTAATTTCCGAGGCGCGTTAATTTTCAGCTCTTATCGTGCTAATATTCACCATAAAATTTAATGCGCATATGATTTGGAACATGATACGCTATAAAAAAACTTAATTTGTTTTATGTATTTTGCTATCAAACATAATTTCCCGCAACACTTGACCAAAACATTATTTACTGTTGAATGAATCAGAAGAGCAGAGAGTCGAACAAAGCAGAAAAACAAAAACCAACCACGATATTGCCGTGAAGTTTGACAGCTGTGGCCATTCGGCCCTCTGCTGGTTTTGATGGCGGCCAATAGGTTTTATGATGGTTCTCAAGTGTTCATAACATCTTTCACTAGAACATTTTCAAAATCTTCATGGTCTTGGAAAGGTTTTATTAATTTGTTTTCACAACCGTCTATAGAGTGGGCCAGTTTGTACACATTTCGGCTTTAAAGAAGCATAGAGGAGCTGTTGGTGGACAAAACGGCTTTGAATATAGTTTCATCAACAAAGCCGGGAGGAGTGCTATACGGCTAGAATAGAACTGAAATTGTTACTTGGGATGTGTACTACCGATAAACATTCATTACATAGTTCACGGGCAGACCAGTGCCACGCAGTGAAATAATTCTGAATTGTGAAGCCGACCGTCTGGAAGACCATGATTACTCGAATAAATTTCTTCAAAATAAGAAATTCATACATGGTCTAGAAATCAAAACACAGGTATTACAAAAAGTTCCCATGAACACTAGCACCACCTAGCGGATGAATTCTGATCAAATTGTGCACCATTCAAAAAGCTCTGAACCTTCGAATTTTTTTTTCTGAAGATGCCATCTTGCTATATCTCAATCATCTCGAGATTCAGATTATAAAGTACGTTTACCGACACACTAGCACCACGAAGTAAGATAACCCTGAACTGTTGAGTCGAGCGTCTGAAAGTTCATAACTTTACAACTAACTTTAAATTTAGACACGATGTAGATCTCAAAATACAAGTAGTACACAAAGTTCACATGTACGCTAGTGCCTCGTAGCTGATGAGTTCTGAACTAATATTAACACCATACGCAAAGGTCTCACTCAACCATACATCTTTGTCGAAGACGCCAACTTACTATATGTCAAGGATCTCGAGATTCAGGTTATAAAGTAAGTTCACATGCACACTAGCGCCGCGTAGTGAGATAATTCTGAGCTTTCAAGTTGACCATCCTGAAGCCCTTGGTCTACTGACCAACTTCCTATATCCGAAGGATCACGGGATATTTTCTGATGAAACAACAAAAGTCAATCCCCATATATCTTTGAGACTCGCATCAAGGGAATCCGCGTTGTTTTTTTGCTAAAATATGCTGCATTTCATAACTTATTCTAGTGAAGTTGGATCGACACAATTTCTTCTGTAAAGTTGTTTGCTAAATTATGAGAAAGTTAAAAAAAATGCTTTTGGAAAATTTACATTTAGACTAAGCCAGCTATTTGAGTGATTCTCCAAATTTATCATAAATTCAAGAAAAATGCAAATCGAATGAGGTCAAAATACGATATTTGGTGGTTTTGGGACCAAAGCTAACGGAAACTGACATGGAGCACTGGGCATAAAAATCTCTGTTGACCAGTGTAATCATTGAGTATAAGACCAAGTGTCCCCAGGTTGGTGCTAAACCGATGAGTTTGAACATCAATAGCAGCATAGAGTTGCCAGAAGGCACACAACGCATCTACACAGGTAACCAATAAGCATTAGCATATGCAATAATCAACCATAAATCTGCATTTCAGATGCTACAGGCATTAAATTAGCATTATATCAGCACCTTGAATGCTACCTGTTGTAAATCTGCATTTCTAATGCTATTTAAATACTTGAAGCCTGTAATAAGCATTTCGAATGCAAAATAGCATTAATGAAGCATTATCATAGCATTGCAGTAAACCAGCCGTATAT
Source organism: Aedes japonicus (assembly GCA_034211315.2). Lineage (NCBI taxonomy): Eukaryota > Metazoa > Arthropoda > Insecta > Diptera > Culicidae > Aedes > Aedes japonicus. The sequence goes on along the minus strand of JASCZW010010603.1, from coordinate 8,857 downwards.
TGGGACAAAAGTGGCATTTATGTTGCATTTAAGGCGACTTAAATGCATGATAGGCAGCCGTAAAGACGCCTCGGAACTGCTTATTGGTTACCTGGGTAAGCACTCGTACCAAATCTCTCAAATTTAAATCCCTAATTTTAAATAAATCCAATGGAAAACCACCATCTCACCTTGTGAGTGGTCACAATAGCATCCTTACTGTTGATTTAAATCAGAAACCGGTACTAATACTTAAATATTTTACTTATCGTTTACCGAAACAAACCCTGGAAGATATCCGAACTGGAGGTGATCATATAAAGTACTTACTATTGATAAAAGTCGAAATTGGTCACAGAAGAGTACTTTAAAGGGTGTCTCATATCAAATGGCATCACGAAAGAATCCCTGTAGAAAATTACCCATTGGGTATTTTATCTTGCAAGTTTGGGCAAAAGTAGTTCAGAGTGCTGTTTTGCTCTATTTTCATCGCTGTCAGTTTCTCGACAATTGGAAAAAAATGACGTCACCCGAAAAGCAACGTCGCGAATTGATTTTGCGCAAGCACCTGGAAAATCATCAACTCTCTCATTGGGACTGCGGAAAACAACTCGGAATCGTGCAGTCAACAGCACTACAAAACTCGAACGGAAGGAGAAATGCGGTCATAATGGATGTTCTATTAGTGATCAGGATCACAAGCGTGTCGTGAAAGCGAAATCCCTATACTTCGGTCAGGGATTCGGCCAAAAAGTTGAATCTGTCCAAGTTTTTCGTTCAGAGAGCCAAGGACCGGGAGAGACTGCATACGTACAAAGTGCAGAAGGCTCCAAATCGTGACGAACGGCAAAATACGGTGGGAAAGTCACGGGCCCAGAAACTGTACATCTAGATGCTGACGAAGCCTCATTGTCTCATCGTAGATGATGAGACTCTCGTCACAGCGGATTTCCGGCAGCTGCCAGGGCTATTGTTCTTCTGAGCGCAAGTTTGATGTTTCGGAGGAAGTAAAGAAGCAGAAACATGCCAAGAATTACATGATAAACAAGAATTACAAGATCTACCTCAAGGAGTGTCTGCAGAAGCGTGTGTGTCCTCTGTTGGAGCAACATGAGGGCCATATGAACTTTTGGCCGAATCTAGCTTCGTGTTGTTATTCAAATGTTGTCCTGGAGTCCACTATGAAAGCACCAAATCTGAGAAAGACATTAGGAAAAAGTGGGTTTCTGCACAGAAGAAGCTGCAGCTAGAGTTGAACCGAAGCTAATGAGTGGAGTTAATATGAGATGCGAGCGTACGGTTATGGTATTATAGTTGGATGAAACAAATATTTCAAACGCTTACTTATATTTTATTGTCTGAAGGTTGAAAAGGATCGGTCAACTAGATAATTTTCTACAGCGTTTTTTTTTCGTGATGCAATTTTATGTGGATCATTATTCAATCATTTCAACGGTGTGGCTAAGCGAATGTCCAGCTTATTATTTTCGTATTTCATTATATTAACTAAATTTTTTTTTAAATATCTTGAAAAATGAATTATATGAAAATAAATATGTTATTTCCAAAATCAAGAAATATAACCGAAAAAAACGGTGTAAATTGAGGGTTAAGCGAATGTCTAGCACTGTGGTGTAACTTACTCTGCATAATTAACACATTTGATTAATTTAAGCCAACATTTCATAACAAAATACCTACTGGGTAAAACGTTGCAGCCATTTGACTATAAAGCAGTTCAATTCAGTATACACCCTTTACCTGTTCAACTCACTCTATTTTAGTAAATCCAAACTCTATCAACGGAGAATGTTTGTTCAACATCATCGCTTGGATATCCAGATACGCTTCCAAGTTGACGTCACTGCGGTTCAATACACGAAAGCCGGAACGAACGATTTGGGAACGGGTTGTCACCATCTACAAGAGGCGATGACTACTGCAATGGGACCATCTCGGGTCATCGATGGAATATTGTTTTTATTGTCTTAAGGGAATTAAAAGCAAGCAATTGCAACGGCACATTCTTTGTTGTTTACTAGCAACTGGTTCCATGTACCAATAACCATTCATTCATGAGCCATTATTGTTCATTGACAAGGAAAATTCTGTAACCATTAATGCTCTTTGCATTGCAGAAGATAAAGTGACATGATGAATCGAAGCACTTGACACATTCCCGGAATTGGTTTCATAAAAATGAATTATAATTGAAGATTGCGATGGCCACTAGGAAGGCCATGAGGAAAAGAACACGATAATGTCTTTCGTGAACCTGTCTGGGCAGCTAAGTGTTACTATTAACGGCAAGTTTGTTTTAACTTTACCAACATAGGTAAAATAAGAACAACATTACAGTCTCATTTTTTACATACTAAATCGTCACTTGCTAGTTGTAATCGTATCGCTTGAAACGTTGGAAACTGATTGCTCCAAGTTGTTAATGATGAGTGGAAAATATCTTCTTCCAGCTTGAAACCGCTGTCAATTATGTTCCATCTGACTGCAACGAGATTTACGTTCTGGATTATTCTGAAACAAATCTGACATTGCTTTGTCACTTTTTTAGTGCATTACATGCCTACTATGGTTTTACATATGGCTGGTTTCCAGGGCAAGTTTCGGCGATTGTTGAATTTCAAGCTTCTTCGACCGGTGGAATTGTCTGGCACGGTAAACCTGTTTCTGGTAAAGATCTCGCTGGTCGGTCAAGTCAAATGAGCAAACCTTTTTCCTTAAGGGAACAAACAAAAACATTACTGTGTAGTTGTTGTTGTATTTAGTAATGCTCTGGTTTTCAATTTGTTGTAATTCTATGTTTAAAAATAGTTAATGTAGACCTGTTTCCGTAGAGATGCTGGCATACATTTTTGTTCTCATCTTCTGTCTTGTTCGATAGCGAATCGTTTCGTCGAGCAGTAGTAATTTATGACACAATTAGATTGTTTGCAACTGACAACGAGGAAACAAAACAGGATATTGTTAGATAAGAAAGATCAACTTGTTCATGCAGAACTTTTCGAGAAGCTAGCCAGTAAACAAAAAGTGCCAAATCCGTGTCAAGTTCAAGTTGATGGCAAACAAAATAAACAGACTTGAAGCCCGTATTTGACTGCTCACATCAGTGCCAACTGGGATTGTTCAACTCAAATGTATGCATTGTCATTATGCGATCATCAGTTCCAGAGCAAACTGACAGTTATTCCGGCTAAGTTAAGTAAAACCCATTCACGTTTCATGCATCGTGCGAATAAAATTGTTGCCTACTGGTCTACAAACTTCATCTGTTGTTAATTAAGAGCTTTCTAAATAAACCGGATCCCGGCAGCATTTTCCATCCGACCCATTGATTTTATAGACAATGTTGCTAGAAACCGCTCAAGCATGTTTTTTTTCTTCTTATCCAAGATTCCGATTGCTTTTTGATCTATTCAAGCAGACGAACTATTTACTACCATATATTCATACCTCTCAACAATGGAACATTGAAGCAAGGTAAGTAACGACGTTGAAGCTGAGGGAGAATTAACTAGCAAATAATAATCGAAAAGCGACGTGAAGAATGAGTGTAATTACAGAGCGCATTCAAATCTGTGAAAAAATCGTGAGTTATATATTTAGAATAGATCATTGCAATAGATGAAAGCTTGTTTACGCAAATTGAGACATTTTTCGGAAAGATCCGTTTGAGTTTTAGTGCTCTTAAAATGGGTGGGTGTTGGTCAAATTTGGATTTATTTTTGGATTTGGTGTTGGCCAAATTTGGAGAGTGACAGTAACAGTATAGACATAGACTAACTCTAAGACCAGTAGGTCCCGAAAAAATACGATTTTTCTCTTGGCTCAGTCAGTATTAGCACATCGGTCCCAAGCTCGGTCCCAAGCTTTTTAATGCGCCCCTAATAATGAACTCACACGAACACACTCTCAAATATTCTGTCAAAATAACACAGCAAATCAAAACAAATGCGCAAATATGTACATCAAGGTGCTGGCTTCAAGGTGTACTTCGGACCAAGGGGTTCTACAACGGTGGAGCAATTTCAAATCGCGAGTTGTATATTGATTGTTGGTAGAACAGCCGACTGAGTTCATCAGATATAGCTCGAATGGGCTTCAGCTTAATAAACAACTGAGTATTATAGTCATTTAATAAATTGTATTCAAGAAATGTTCTCACTGTTCTCATTCAATGCCCATTTTAGCCAATAGTGACCAACACATAGTCATAATCAACCATCGAAAGAACATGATGGAACATGTGCGATGAGGCACATAATTAACTGTGATCCAAATGATTCATTCGCCATGCACATCGAGCCAGCCTATCATGGAACAAGTAAATCACTGTGTAATTTTGTAAGTGACTCCAGCAGCATCCGTACTGTTGGTGTAGATCGGTCCAAGTTGGCTCTCAGTCGTTGAAATACCACTATCACACTCTGTGAGTGGCCCCAATGGCATCCTTACTGTTGGTTTAAGCCGGTCAAAACCTGCTTTTCAGCATTATTAAAAATCACTTTGTTTTCCCAATGAAAAACCCAATGAACACAGTCACACTTTGTGAATGCCCCTAATAGCATCCTTACTGTTTGTTTAAATCGATTCAAATCGGAACTAGGTACGAATTTTCAAATATTTCACTTGACAGCTTATCGTTTACCAAAACGAACCCTGCTTCTACCCAATCCTGTTATCTAAAATCCCAGTGATTTCACGTAGAAGTTCAGAGGATTTCTCAACTTCCTTCAAAGCGAGTATCACATCAACATATTCCTACCCTTTCCTCACTTGACCTGCATTCGGGCGTGGCCGGCGCTAGTATTGCTTTAGTTTGGGATAATCAGTTTTTACACACTGAAGATGTATGTTTGTCCCAAGCATCATCTGTTGGTTCTCTGTATAATAACAGCTAATCTGGCAACAACGGAGTAGCAACCTCGGGCAGTCAATCATGCTCATGTTCATGTTCATGCTCAAATTTTTTAAGATTGTAAATGCATTGCCCAAAAGCATACACCATTTCACCATTGCTTATTCTTGCATAATTTTTTTAGTCGAATAGTATGCAATCCACAAAAAAGGGGGGGGGGGGTGATTTAGTTTCTTTGGTTTGAACTCTCACACTTTGTAAACAAGCTCCCTGAGCTGCCAAAAAGGCTAGGTTTACGCAGTGGTCAAACCCTCATGTGATCGACCTTTTCATGTTTAACATTACGAGATTTCATAGTTTATTTGAAAACAGGAAGCTAAAATTCAGTGACATCTTGATAAAAGTTGGAAGGCAACTTATTACATAATAATATTTCGTAGTAGTGATCGACAGGGTACACGGGTACCCACCAAATTCAAATGATTATAACTGTGGCAATTACAGTCCGCTTTTAATTCTTTAGCACCGTTAATTTCAAAATCTGATTTGCTTTAGGGACAATCTCGGCAATGACCATTTGAATTAATCTGGTTCCTGTTAATCCGGGTTTCCGGGGCTATATTTTGGTACGGAGACACAATATCGGAACATCTATTGAATTTCCAGGAAAATATTTCTGTTCTATTGTGGCTCATATGCCGACTTGTTCCTGGAACGGCCATTCTGTAACAGGTTCCCGTGGAGCCTCGAGTGGCCAGTAGGGAAGCGAACCTACGCGAACGTGGCGGCGGGGTCAGAGGGTCCATCCTCGCAAAAAGAGAGGCCCCGGTGCTAAGCGCTGCGCGAAAGGCGCAATATTCAGCTCGCGTGTTGTCTCAAGGGCTGAAGGGGCCCCAACTACAACAGCCATAACTAGCACAGAAGCAGACGCTAGTGCTAGGAGGGGAACGAGTGACGACCCCAGGCGTTGCAGGGAAAGCCACTGGAATAAGCTCATATTTATGATTTTTGTGCTAACGTAAGAACAGCATTACATTCAACGGAAACGCGACGCGAGTACGGACACAACACTTATAGTTCTTACAAACGGAGCGGGAAAGAACTATAAGAACTATAAGTGTTGTGTCCGTACTCGCGTCGCATTTCCGTTGAGTGCATTGGAATAAGGTCCGAAAAAAGGGAAGTAAAACCAATAAAGAAAAGGACAAGCGACAGGTGACCCGCAAGCGTAACCGCGGAGAGACCCTCATCGTCAAGACGGAGGCGTCGAAGTACTCGGAGGTCGTGGAAGCGATGCGCGGGGACGCTAAATTGGCCGGCTTAGGCTTCGATGTGCGGAGTATACGCCGTACCCGCACCGGCGGGATGCTCCTGGCGCTAAAAAAAGGCGACAACGCTAAAGGGCCCGGCGTACAGAGACCTGGAAAGACAGGCCTTAGGTGAGGGTGAGGAGGTACGCGCCCTTGTCTCGCAGGTGACGATCCAGTGTAAAAACCTTGATGAGATCACTTAAGGGCAGTACCCGACCGCTAATGGTATTCCAACGAGCCAACCGTAATGCAGGTAACCCAACTAAACCCTGAACCATTGTGAGGCCCCCAGCACTGCTGTGTCAGCCCCCAGCACTGACGAGTCGACATAGAATATCCCCATTATTTTCGGCCCATACCGCATCCCAGCAGGCAACGGAAACTGGTTTGCGGACAGATCCAATATGGCAGCATTATGGACGACGGGCAAGTACTCTGTTCAGGAGGTTGTGTCTATCATAAACGAAGGCTTCGCGGTTGTAAAAGTTAATGGAGTGTTCTTCTGCAGCTGCTGCGCACCGCCAAGATGATCGATCGAACAGTTTTGCAATATGCTCGATCGGATGACAACGGAGCTAACTGGCCTGAACACGTTGGTAATAGCGGGGGACTTCAACGCTTGGCCAGATTCTTCTGGAGGTCTTGGCTAGGCTCAATGTGGATCTAGCCAATGTGGGTACCAACAGTACCTATCATAGAAACGGAGCGGATTCGACAACGATATAACATTAAGCAGTCCTGGGCTGATAAGCAATTGGAGGGTGGATGATGGCTACACCCATAGCGACCACTTGGCGGTTCATTATTGTATCGTCCACAATACAAGGCAGCGTGCAGAAGGAGGAGCATCCGCTTGAGAGGGACCGAAATTTACGCGAGACCCAGGAACCTTGTGGCGAACGACTCGTGAGGACACTTACACGAGCGTGCGATGCGACCATGCTGAGGGAAGTCAAACCGAGGAATGGAAGATCGCCGTTGTATTGGTGGACGGAGTCGATTGCTGACCTCCGAAGAACATGCCTTCACGCAAGACGGAGGGTGCAAAGAGCGCGGTCAGACGAGGAGAGAATCGAGCGTAAAAAGGCGCTAGTCGCCACGAATGCAGCACTAAAGAGGGAGAGGCCAGCAAGCGAGCCTGCTTCGAGGGTCTGTTTCAGAAGGCCAATGTGAACCCGTGGGGTAACGCCTACCGGGTAGTAATGGCCAAAACCAGAGGATTGGCGGCTCTAACCGAGCGTTCATCAGAGTTGCTGCAGGTGATCGTTAGGGGACTCTTTCCGAGCTACGAGCCGAGTCCATGGCCCCCCGCTGCCGTAGATTTGTCCCATGACCAGCGTTCCAGTATCCCAGACCTTAACGCTGTCATAGCGACGGAAGGGTGGACGGCTCCGCCGAACACCGGTGACCACGTGGGCATTGACAACGGCACAACGGGGGCCGGTGACGAGGCGACGGTGACGAACGAGGAACTCATTGCGATAGCAAAGTCGCTAAAGGTGAACAAAGCACCGGGACCGGATGGTATTCCGAACCTGGCCATCAAGACGGCTATCTTGCTGGATCCCGAAATTTTCAGGGTGGCGATGCAAAAGTGTGTGGACGAGGGCGTCTTCCCGGACGCCTGGAATATTCAGACCCTTGTGTTGCTACCAAAGACAGGGAAGCCACCAGGAGATCCTTCGGCATATAGACCTATATGTCTGTTGGATACAGTGGGTAAGGTGCTCGAGAGGGTGATCCTCATCAGACTGACAACACACACAGAGGGTGTAGGCAGTCTGTCTAATAATCAGTTTGGCTCCCGTAAAGGGAAGTCGACGGTGAACGCCATCCTGTCCGTCACCAAACCGGCTGAGGTGGCAATCCAGCGCAAGAAGCGAGGAGTACAATACTGTGCTGTGGTCACCCTTGATGTGAGAAATGCATTCAATAGCGCCAGTTGGGTGGCTATCGCCGACTCGCTCCAACGCCTTCAGGTTCCTGGGTACCTGTACAAGATTCTTGGAAGTTACTTCCAGAATCGCGTACTGGTATACAATACAGAGGCAGGCCAGAAACGTGTCCAGATCACCGCAGGCGTCCCACAAGGCTCGATCCTGGGTCCGGTGCTATGGAACACGCTGTACGATGAGGTACTACGGCTGGAGTTCCCGAACGGGGTGAAGATAGTCGGGCGGACGACATCACCCTGCAGATATGTGGTGCATCCATCGAAGAGGTCGAGTTAACGGCCTCACACTCCATTGGCATTGTGGAGAGATGGATGAGCTCCAGGCAATTGGATATAGCTCACCATAAGACTGAGGTCACGGTGGTGAATAATAGGAAATCGGAGCAACATGCGACGATCAGTACAGGTAACTGCACAGTGGAATCGATGAGGTTCATGAGGTATCTTGGGGTTATGATCGACGATAAGCTGTCCTTTGTCAGTCATTTGATTACGCCTGCAAGAAAGCCTCTATGGCTATGTTGGCATTGATGTCGAATAGCTCGGCGGTGCAACGGAGTAAGCGTAAACTCCTGGCCAGCGTCGCCCTGTCCATACTTAGGTACGGCGGGCCGGCATGGATCACCGCTTTGAGTACCAAGAGCTACGCAAGTAAGTTAGAGAGTACGCACAGGGTTGATGTGCCTAAGAGTGGTTGGTGCTTACCGAACGGTATCACGCGACGCGGTCTGCGTCCTAGCG
>JASCZW010010602.1:0-35864 GCA_034211315.2 Aedes japonicus | reverse complement strand
CCTCCCCTTTCAGCAATCCAAATTACCGAAAGACATTCGGTTCCAATCCAATCAGCAACAACCGAACATCGATAAACTCCAAATATTACCGAACGCTGTCAAACAAACCGACTTTTTTAACTAGAAATGTACAAATAACTCGACTTTTTTGTTGCAGTTACAGAATTCGGTTCTTTATGGCAGACCTGGAATTTTGGTTGAAATAGTTTCGAATTTAATAGTAATAAAACCAGTTTAGTCAGTTACATTGTTTATAGATGCAAACAATCCTCAAATATCCTCATATACTAAACGAAACCCTTCTGTTGTAGTCTCTCTGTATTTTTTTTCCATTTTCACCTGACAAAAACACAATTCGGAGAATTTTCGCAAACAGACATTCTTCGCCCACACGCGAAATAAAATGACTGACGATTTTTTCGGCCTTACCGAGTCAGCTAAAATAATTTTTGGCATAGCCGTCGCGGAATTGACTCAAAAAGAATGTTTAACGTTTAAGAATATTCAGTGAATTCTCCGTTTAGTTTACCGAGTTTTCTCGATTTTCGTGTACCGAACACTTGAATATTCCTGCTTTACCGTACTGTTCGGTTCATTTTTCATTTGTATCTATCAAATATATCATATTGAACAGTTCCGCTCTATTGCCTTCGATAGCTCCGTGGGCGGGTTACCGTACATCGACCGGGATTGTGTTGGAAAGGGTGATACGGGCATGCATTTATCATGCTATCATTCGTTGTCACTTCGAAGGGTTCTTTAATTCGTCCAAGTACCTACACACTTAAATTCGATTTTGATGTTCGGTAAAAAAATTGACGAAATATTTCGGTAATCACAAAGAATTACCGATTTTTCGGTAACCCTAAATAATTTTACCGTAATTTTGTAACACTTTACCGAACGATCTGTTATGTTGTGTTTAATGTACCGTATTCGGTAGAAACAATTCAATTCATACGGTAAAAACAAACAATCACTGAATATGGTAAGCACTTTACCGAACAAAACGTAAAACTGAACTCTGAATAACCGAAGCCCGGTAAAGTATTATTAACTGTCAAACTATCGGCCATTTTACATGAAGTCCCGTGGTTCAGTTGTGTTCCAAAAGTTGGTTTTGAAGAGTTTTCATCTCGTGGCAGAAAACCCGAAACCAACGGTGATGGAGCAGGTATACCAGCAGCTGCAGGAGCAAAATCGAGATTATCCGTAAGATTTAATTTAACTACTCTTACTCCTAACTATTTACAGGTTTCTCCTGTGTTGATATTCTTTTACTGGCGGGAACAAATCTCCGGATATGTTTCCGGTTCGAACCGCCATATAAACCAGCATTAGCAATAAAGGACACTGGTGCCATTCTGGGTATCAATACGCTCGGTACAACGGGAATGAAATTTTTGCATGCTTGTTTTTTTATTTTTTTAATATTTTGAGGTTTTAGTATCTAATTTGAATTTTAGTTTTTAATTAAGATAAATATATATTAATTAATAAAATAAACAAATAACAACAATTATAGCATTGCTTAATAAATCTACATCGGAAAATTTTGGTGTTTAACGATAAAAACAAAAAAAAAAACCGAAATGGTTCGGTACCAGACTACACAAATTACCGAACTGTACGGTAGTTTTTGACAGATCATCAAATCTCCCATTACCGAACTGTATGGTATTTTTTGACAGTTCATAAAAAAATCGAGTACCGAACGATCGGTTATTGATTTAATTACCGAACAGATTACCGAACGTTCAGCAGTTGAAAGTTCGGTAAAAAATTACCGAATACTGTAAATTTTTTTAAGTGTGTAAATACACATGAACACTAGAAAACACTTTATTTCGCGGGCAAACTACATTTATTTAACTAATTCTACGTTTATTCTTAATTTACTATAATTTCACTTAAAGCTAACACATTAAAATACGGACGAGCGTAGGGGCTCGCGTACCGAACCGGACCGTGACCTTTTGGTTTCTGCCTTTAATCTCCCAACTTGCATGTAGGGAGACCTTCTGCTGCGATGATCGGGTTTCTCCTTCGTGCAACTCCGACAGTAGCCTCTCGCAGCTCTCCTTATCACGACACTGATAACGGCAAGGCGATTGATTGTGGCGACGATCGATGATGTGATCAATCTCTCCTTGCTCACACTGATGAGGTTGGTGAAAACGGTGTTCTATTTAGCGTTACTATCAAAAATAATATACCATCAAATCGGTGAACGCCAGTGCCTCTGGGCAAATTTTCAAAAATTTTGAGTTACGCCCTTTCAAGTTGTAAAAGCTAGAAGATCGAATGAAAATCTATATAACGTCAATAAAAACACATTTATGATCAAAATGATGAACGCCGGTCTGTTCGTATTGTCATTTTACAGCTTAAAACAAATTTTAAAAAAGATCGGCGTAATTTGAACTAACGCCTTTTTGTGGTCGTAACTACAAAACTCGAGAAAAAAATTAATGCACTTTCACATAAGACACAAATGATACATACGCGTTTCATAATTATGTTTGAGACAATATTATGTTGTTTTCATTTTTGCGGTGTAACACCAAAAAGTGTAGAGCTCCAACAAGCGTGGGTCTTTGACAGCTCAACATCATTGGTTAGTAAACAATGGTGTAACCGATAGCTACACTCGATTTTTTCACGGTGTACGGCGGTGCAGTTCTGGTGTAGCTACACCGCAAAAACGAAAACGACATTAGATGATAAAATAAATTAATCATAGCAAGCATTGGTATTTATAACATTGTTAACAAGGTGTGTTTACAACGAATACAGTACGGTTGTTTTTTGAAAGTAAACAATGGATAAGGCCAGTATCGACCTAACAAGTAAAGAGGTTACGGAATTTTGTTCAATATTACCAAGTGGAATTTTTACAATTGATCTGCATGGAAAGAAATGTCACCTTCACTTACGGAATAGATTATTGACAGTTTTGACAGTTCAGGGAGCTTGTTTACGTGGACTTAGAATATTTTCGGTAAGCTCGGTTTGAGATTTTGTGCTCAGAATTTCTGGCGATTGAATTAAACTTGCCGGAAAACAGACACCAGTGCTTATTTTTACATCATTTCCTGAATCTAATCGTTCAGAATCCGGGAAAAGCCAATACAAAATTTCGTTTGAGCGGTCCAAATTCAAACACCTCAAAACAAGCTCCCTGAACTTTCAAAAAAGTGAGGTTAAAAGATTCGGTGCAATGATCTATAATCGAGGGGAATATTTTCCCGAAAGTAAAAGTGACAGCTCCCATTAGTTTCCGTGGAAACCTTACAAATTCTAATTTTATTTTTCGTTCTTTTCAAGTGGATACTGCTGCCAAAATTTCTTTTCGATTTTTTACTTTTCCGTTTCATTGAACGGAATTTAACATGCGTTTGGGATTGAAAAGGGAATTACTTTCGAACACGATACCGAACTATAGTCATGAATCCAATCGGAAAAAAGTGTGCATTCTATGCCTGTCCAATAACAAAAATGTAAGACCTACTTCCACTGCTGTGAAAAAAGTCATTCGTCAATATCATTTGCCCGATAAAGCTTGCTTCAGATAGAATTGTAACAAAAACAATTGCCTGTATTTCAGTTATTTATTATTGAATTCAAGATCTTTTTTTATACAAATGTAGCGTTTTCTTCATACTTTTAAGAAAAAATACGGATAAAATTATTCGTCACGGTTTCGAAGGAATTCTCGAATTTTTCCTGTAACACGGCTCATTAGGCGGCGCACACCTTCTTCGTCCATCGTTTTAGCTATCATATTCCACCAGGTCTTCATCTGATTGATGTCTTTGACAACCTTTCCCTTTGCCTTGAGTCTCCTCTTCATGATTGCCCAGTATTTCTCTGGAACTGGGGGCAGTTGGGTGGGTTAAGGTCCCCTTTCTCTGCAAACCATTCTTGAACGACTTCGCTGTAATGACAGCTTGCCAAATCTGGCCAAAACATTACGGGATGGTCGTGGGATCGAATGAACGGCAAAATTCGTTTTTGGTATAGTTCCGACGTCATTGTCTTATTTGTAACGAAAACTTTCGTTTTTTTTGTCCACAGCTGCAAATGCCCTGCCAAATCATGAATTTTCGTGCAAATTTGTCGGCAAAAACAAATCTAAATTTGGCTGGAACATCCCCCCGAGCCGTTGCCAAGTAAAATTTTTGACCTGGGATTTGCCCGAAGTCAGCCTTGACATAGGTTTCATCGTCCATCAGAAGACACCCGTCAAACTTGGTCAGCACCTGGTCGTATAGCTTCCGAAGACGGATTTTGGCCACACTATTCTGTTTTATGGTCCGATTTGGCTGTTTGCTAGCTCGATACGACTTGATTCCTTCCCGGAGTCGAGTTCTCCTCACGGTACTATGGGCAGCACCGAATTTTCTGGCCAAATCACGGTCCGACAGATTGGGATTCCTCTTAATCGTCTTCAAAATCTTACCACGCAGTTTCCGGTCGACAGTTCCACTCCGACGATTGGCTTGAGGCTTCCGAATCGTCGTCAATGTTTCCTTATACCGTTTGATAACGCGTCATACGATATTTCTGGGCAATTTCAGCTGTTTAGCTAGCCTAGATGCAGACCACAATGCAGTTTCCAAATAACTGTGCACAATTTTTTCCCTTCTTTCGGCTTCCATGTTGATTGTTTACAAAGTACAGTCGATTTGCGGAATGTCAAAAATACATAAGTGAAGCTGACAAAATTCCCGACACGTGGGCGCCAAGAACTTCCAAATCCGTCCACCAGGAGCGCCAAAATATGAGCAAAAGTTTGTTCCAATTCTAAATGAAGCAAGCCTTATTGCCAATCGACAATGTTATTATCCGTCATATATATGTACATCTTGCAGAGTGAAGTGTAATACAAACAATGGTTCAAAGTAAGAAATCTCGCACCTGTAAAAGTACAAATATGACTCTACACAGCTGTCCAGGTCTACTGGTACATGCAATAGTGAAATATTCTAGGCTGCGAAAGTTGTAATTGGGAAAAAATTACCCGGTATAGTTCCGAAGAAAGTGAAGCCCAGAAAGAAAGTTTCTGATGTGGCTTAACTGCTTCGCATTTGTAACGTTTGCCTGTCTGAAATTAAGCGAGGTAAAAAACCTGGATGTAACTCTTCTGAGCGAACAGAAAATTTGTCTAAAATTCTGAAGGCTAAAAATTCTCCGTCAAAATCAGCAGAAGCTGCGGTGTCCTATTTTCTAACTGAGGAAGCGTCATCATCCGGTATAGACATCAACTTATATGTTCTTTACATCAATAATAATAAGAATTTCATATGCTTAGGTGGCAATCAGATTCGTCTCTCTAATCGTCGAGGTAAGCCGTCTCTTAACCAAAAACATCACGCGCATCAGTCTCAAGCAATAAAGCCAAAATGTGCTCCGATGACCTTTTTAAGGTTTAAGCGGAAAATTCATTAAGCATGCGGAAAACTCTAGATAATGATTGTTAAATAAACTAGATTTTTACACAATTGTTTTCAGGCATCATGAAGGGTCTTAAGAGGTCTGAAATAATGTTTGAACCTCGAACTAAAATAAAGCTTTTGAAGATGAATTCACAGTTAAGCGATCTTTTTAGTATGATTGAGCTTTGAGAAGTTATTCTCGGACATATGGTGGTGAAAATCTCAGCTGAAGTGACTTACTTTTCAATTGGTTACAGCTATTTAAAAAATGCACTGTGCCTCTACCAAAAATTATGTTTCTCGGCGGTTACTGACCCATATATTCATATACCGATTTGTTTTTAAAACCCTGCAATTACGGTAATTTCAAAAGGGCGTAAGTAACAAATTTCATCCTCAAAGTTTCTCAAAAATCGATCCAGAAGTGAATAATGGTAATACGAACAGACTGGCGTTCATCATTTTGATGATAAATGTGTTTTTATTGATGTTATATTGATTTTCATTCGATTTTTTAGCTTTTACGACTTGAAAGGGCGTAACTCAAAATTTTTGCACATGGATTTTTTTTTTCAAATATAAGTCCAGACGTGTGGAATGGTATAAAAAACCAACTGGCGTTTATCGTTATGATGATTATTGTGTTTTTTATGATGTTATATTGATTTTAATTCAATTTTTTTCTTTTAAGACTTAAAAAGGGCGTAGCTCAAAATTTTGTACAAGGATTTTTTTGAAAATTTGCCCAGAGGTATAGGATAGCATAACAAACCAAGTGGCGTTCACCGATGTGATAGTATATTATTTTTGATAATATCGCTAAATAGAACACCGTGATGGTGGATTGATTTCGGATCTTACCAGGGTTGTAGCTCAGAAGGGATCGCACACGCGATCACATATAGGAACTGGAACTCGGGTTTGACTGGGAAAATACACCCGAAAACAGTAAATATAAACGATTTATTCGGTTTCTTGTCAGTGACCAATATAGTTCGGTAGAAAATCGAACCGAGTTCGGTGTTATTTTCTAAGTGTGCATATATTACTAAGTACCAAGCGTCTCCATTGACGATAAAAACGATACAATAAAATGGAAGAGAATATATTCAAATTAACTTTGTTCAATTTTTTCCCGATAGAATATTTTGAAAAACCCGTTATTCGATAGTTTGGAATGTAACCTAACTTTTGGTGTAGAAAAATCTGAGGGGCAAAGAAGTTACATAATCTGCCGCTTCGGACACGGCGTGCTCGGTTGCCACACTTTGTGTGCTGAAAATTCCATCGCCTACTCTTTCAATATATTTTAATTGGACTGCCCATGGTTGCTGTCTCAGTAAAATAAAAATATGTCTAAAAATTCGTGAACCTTACAAATTTCTTGAACAAGCCGACTTTCTCAAAATTTATGTAGAGGTTCCAAAAAAGGAGTTTTTAAAACGTGTTCATTTTTGAAGAGACAAAACCTGAATAGTGAACCACATTGTTAGGCACATTTCACTTTAAAACGCAATTTGAAACGAGCTCTAAATTTAGCCTCACTCATTGCTGATGTCCCTAACCAGGCTGATAACTGTTCGTTAAGTTTTGCATTCGCGTTGCAGTTTTTGTCCTCCCGTGAACAATACTCTCGCTTCAACTGAAACGATATCTCCCATTTAATATTTACCGCTTTTCCCGGAAATTCTAAGCCTTACCAAAAGCCATCATTAGTTTCCAATTTCGATTCCAACTATTCGGTATTTGGCGGTATCGGTGCACGATGTATGAGATGTAAGCAAAATTGGGTAGAGTTTACCAAATTCGTTGTCGTAAAATAGGTTGGCATACAGTAGTTCAAAACTAGAACTGACTCTTAATGATTAATCAATGCCTCATTGATTGTGACCTAAATTAGTAGCAAAGAAGTAGTTTCAACCGATTTTTGACAAATACGTTGAAAGATAAAGATTTATCACGTTTTCGAATACATGCTTCTATCGCTTTGATAGATTTCTATCATAATTTTAAAATCAATTATTATAACCATGTTTTTGACACTAAATTGAAAAAAATGCCTGTTGATTTACATACAAACTGGATTAAGGGATTCTGAATTGCTGGGTTTTTTTTTCAATATTACAGCTAATTTACATTTGTGGAAAACTATGGGTGCATTCACTGGGTATACTCAAACTAGCGTGTACCTACATTGTTTAGTTATCAATCATCCGTGGATTCGTCGACAAAAGAGGCGCTCGGCATTCGTTCCGAGCTGGAATTGTTTGAAACAGGCTTTCAGGTGCACTGCAATCTCGCTTCGGAGCATTTATGAGCGTATCGATTACCGCTTTGTTACACATTGAATGAATGTGGATTTCCGATACCAAGTGATTCATTTCCTTTCTGGCATTTATGGGTATTTCAGTACCGGGATTTGAAATAAATCGATTCATGCGATCGTTTCCATTTTCATCTTCCCATTAAGCCCAACTCGAGGGAGGCCAAAGCTGAGTTGTTGGGAATTTCCAACAAAGTAATTTATTTTTTGAGTGCACTTCTCCCGCGAAATCAGGAACCACTTCGAAAGACATGGAAATTTATCAAGAATATTGTCAAATACGGAAGTCGACAACAGCAACGGAAAGGTCCTTCCCGCTTTCCAAAGTAGGTACTCGACCTTCAAACACATTGTTGTCGACGGCGACGACGGCAATTAAGATGGCGAGCCGGAAGATGATGGAAGTGCTTCTGCCGAGGGGCTTCGACAGGAGGAAAACCCACTGAAGGTCGCTTCAAAGCATAAACGGGAGGATATCTGCCAACGTTAATGTTATTTCTGTTTTGTCCATTCCATTTCAGATTGTGCCGCCAGTAAAGGTTGATTTCGGGCTAAGGACCACAAGAGTTTTCCTTTCGTCAATTCTACTTAGGTCATCAGTTCAGAGCGACCGATCCAATCATGCATGGGTATTCAATTTCCATTAGGCTCAGTCGATTGGGCTGCTTCAAAAAACAGTGACCGGTCATTGAATCTCAATATATGCGAGGGTTCGCAAAACAAACGAATCAAATTAAGACGATTGCTTGCTTGCTTGCTTGGGACAACTTCGCGATGAGATAACGACGCAATTCACGTAGAAACACTTCTTTTCTTTCTTTCGGGATTATTATGTATCATCGGCGAACCAGCACTCAATTTAGTGCTCTATGTAATTGAAGTAGGTGTTTGCCTACCGTCTACCGGTTGTAATTACGTATGATTGTAAAGGTATCAGGGGCTTCCCACAACAAAGTCATTTTAAATTTCGTAAATTAATTCTGGATTACATTAAATTTTCACGACTCAATCAAGACTTAATTTGAAATTACTTCGAGCATATTGTAATGAAGAGGAGGGGGAAATTAATAGCTCTTCCTTTGGTATCAGGAAGCGTTAGTGCGCCTGTAATTTCCGGCGTCAATGAGCGGCGGGTGGCAGCATTATGAAAGGAGGCACCAGCCAACAAACTATGCGGAAAAAGTAGTTACTTCACATACTTGTATCCGCCATCAAAGCAAGCGTGGGCAAAATCGGTTTACTCTTTGTCTATTTCCTACTCATACGCAAACACCGTTTGAAGCTAACCTTGTCTCGTGCGAGCTATTCCGAATAGTGGAGGGAAATGTGCATATTACACAAAACCATTGCCTCCTGCAAAATATTGAATATTGCACTTTGACAGTAGTGTACAGGTAGGTATGTAGATTTGAAAGGAACAATAGTTAAGAAATCGGTGAAAATAATTGTGCCGATGCACAGTGGGAAAAATGGGACCCAAAATCACAACTAATGAAAGGCCGCTGGCGCCCTGTAAAACAGCTTATCTTATGTAAAAAAAGCGAGGAATCAAATGGTGATGGTTTTATCTTGGGCAGACCCCGGTAAGTGGCTCATTTTGCCCGATTTTCTCCTAATTTCGGAAGAAAAATTGAATAATCATAAATTTATCATATTAGCACTGATAATATTGCATCCATTTGTGCTGCACTATTGTGGAAATGTCTGGAGAATCCAATGAAGGTAATATTGTCTTGTGAAAACGTCAGGAACTGTCCATTTTGCCTGATATTCCCCACATGCTGAAAGTACTAGATATGCCATGTGGTTTTGAACACTTGGGCGAATTAGAATCTATAAAAATGCAATACATTATTGAGGAACTGTCCGGAGAACTGAATGAAGAGTATGTCGTCTTGTGTAAACATCAGTTATTGTCCATTTTACCCGCTTTTTCCTACATACTGGAAGAATCAATAGATAAAATGCGATTTTTGGACTAGCTGCGCATTAGAATCAAATCAAATGCACTACAATATTATGAAAATGTCTGGAAAATCGAATGAAGTGGATGTCGACCTATGCAAACTTCGGGAAATGGCTCGTTTTGCCCGATTTTCCATTAATTTTGAAAAAAATAATTGCATAATCCTACATTTATCATATTTTCACCAATCATAAATACTTAAATTCTATATAAAGTTCTGTCAACTAGACAAATTTTTGTTACCAAAAATCGAGCTCGGAAACTGTACCAGCAGGTTTTGACAAAGTGCCAGCAGGTTTTGACGAAGTTTTTGAGATGCTTGCTTATCGACGATGAAACCTACGTCACAATGGACTTCGGACAGCTTCTTGGCCAAAAATTCTACATGGCGACGGCACGAGGAGATGTTCCTGCGAAGTTTAAGTTTGCTTTTATGGACAAATTTGCCAAAAAATGGATGATATGCAACAGGATAAGCAGCTGCGGAGCAAAGACAAAAGCGTTCGTGACGAATAAGACGATGGACTCGAAGCTGTACAAGGAAAAATGCCTCAAAAACCGCGAACTACATTTCATTAAATCCCATAAATGTCCCGTTTTGGCCAGATTTGGCGATTTGTCACTACAGCCGGGAAGTCATCCAGTGGTACCGCGATAATAACGTAGATTTCATCGATAAAAATATAAATCCACCCAATTGTCCGCAGTTCCGGCCATTCGAGAGATTTTGGGCAATAATGAAGCGGAAGCTGAAGAAAAGTGAAAAAACGACTCGGGACGCGACTCAGATGACCAAAATGTGGAACAAATGTGCCAAGGAAGTTGACTCCGGAGGTGCGCAGCGTTTGATGAGAGGAATAAAAAATAAAGTGCAAATTTTCATTAGAAACGAAGTGAAACATTTTTTGTTGATATTTTTTTCCTTAAAGTTCAGTGAACTACCTTTGTTATGATGTACTAGCTGAACCCGGTGCTTGCGCTGCTACGCTTGCAACTAAATGAAGGAAAATTTAATGTAGCTGGCACTTTTATGGTTGTTTTTCGAAATGAGTTTTTTTTCTTGAATAAGCAGGGGTTCAAACTTCTATCAAAACATGCTTCTTACCCGAGAATTACACGTTTTGTGTTTAAGTATTTATTTATTTATTTATTTAATCAATTTAGTTCATCGGACTTATTGTCTACATGACACAAACTTAAAACTAAATAAAACGGGCATTACAAACACGAGCCAAAAAGTGAGCTGAAGATTCGCCAAATTCAAACAATTCTTCGAAAGTCGTAAACGCTCGCATCATAGCTGTTAGAGGTTCGTTGTTTCCAAACGCTGTTCGATGGAATCGGGGTTGGAGAAGAGTACCACTCCGTAATGCTCTCGGAGGAACTCGGATGTTCAGTTGAGAGAGAAGCCTCGAGCAGTCGACCTCTCCATTCAAAAGTTTAGCAACAAAAACCGCTTGTTGATTTTTCCGTCGACGTTCCAAAGTATGCAATTGCAGCAGATTGCAGCGATCTGAATACGGCGGGAGATTTTGCGGATCACGCCATGGTAGATTACGCAATGCCATCCGGATAAACCTGCGCTGTATTGTTTCTATCCTCAAGCTCCAAGTCAATTGATAAGGAAGCCAGACCAAGGCGGCATTTTCTAGGATCGGTCGTACCAGTGAACAATAGAGCGCTTTCAGGCAGTACGGGTCGAGTGAAGTCTCTTGAGATTTTGACACAAACCCTAGCTGGCGATTAGCCTTAGAAATCACAGCAGAGCGGTGGAGGTTAAACGATAATTTATTATCCAGTAGAACACCTAAATCGCTTGAACTGGTCGGTTCTATGTAGAACGACGCCATTGATGGTATAGTCGAAAACAATCGGCTGCTTGATGCGGTAATACGACATTACCATACACCTTTGGAATGCTGATCATAAGTTTATTCCGACGGCACCAATCAGTGAATCGATCCAATAATGATTGAAGGCGAGTACAATCCTCGGCAGTCCGTACTACAAAAAACAGCTTTAGATCATCAGCATACGCAAGCCTGCAGCCATCTCCTAGTAGAAGCAATACGTCGTTGAAGTATAAAACAAACAGCAGCGGTCCGAAGGTTGCTACCCTGCTGGAACACCTGACGAGTTCGTAAAGAAACAGGAAGTGCTTGTATCAAGTTTTACTCGCAGAGCCCTGTCTGTTAAATACGAGCACAGCCATGATGTCAATCTTTCCGATGTGCCGAGTTTTGAAAGCTTCGCCAGCAGGAATTTCATGGTTGATTGTATCAAACGCTGCTTTTAGATCAGTATGAACGACGTCTACTTGTGCCCCTTTCTCCAATTGATCAAAACAGGTCGTGGTAAAATCTAAGAGATTGGTGGTAACCGAACGTCCAGGCATGAAACCATGTTGATCGCCGCAGAGATGTAGCATTTGGTGCGCTCGAGAATGAAACCACTCACTATAATCTCAAACAATTTAGAGGCAGCTGACAGATTAGTGATTCCCCGGTAGTTTTTGACGTCACGTTTGTCTCCTTTCTTGTGTACCGGAACCATCAAAGACTCCTTCCAGACTGCGGGAAATTTCGATTCGGCAAAAGATTTGTTGAAGATCCTGCAGAGCGGCTCGACAAGAGCTCCATTAGTGCGACAATACACTGAAGACGGAATACCATCTGGTCCAGGCGAGAATGTACATTTTATTTTCTTGATGGCATTATTTACCATCGAGTGCGTTATCTCAAAAATATCCACGTCTACAAGGTTCAATGGAACGTCCAAAACAGCGGAGTTAAGTTCACTCGAGGTTAATACTTTCCGCAGCAAACACTGACGAAAAATGAGTAGCAAAATTTCACATTTTTCCTTACTTATAGACGTTTCAACATCATTCAAAAACACGCTAGCTGGCATAGTAGTATTTTTCCTCTTTGAATTTACATAACTCCAAAAACTCTTGGGGTTTCGCCTTAAGTGAGTTTGTACCCGTAAAACGTAAGATTTGTAGAGTGACGAGTTAAGTTTACGGTACTCATTACATGCCAAGTGAAAACTACGCTTATTTGCCAGGGAACGGTATCGCCGGAGTTTACGTTGTGAAGCATTTCGTGTTCGTTTTAGTTTTCGTAGCAAAGCAGAGCTCCATGGAGGAGAAACAGCGGGACGACGATAAGGAACATTCGTGTCTATCCAATCATTTAGTACAGCGCACAGCATTTCAGCCATTTCATCAGCATTTAGTCCAGCAAAAGAGCATCCCAGTCAATGACAGAAAGAAAATCCCAAAGAGCATCGAAGTCAATTTTGTTATAGTCTAACGCCCGCACAACATTCTTGATTCACACCATGCGATGGTACATCGTCATCAACTAAAGATGGTACACAGACAACCAGTGGCGGGTGATGAAAGTCAATCGGTAATAGTGGTGGAAACAGAACTCGAGATTTCAACAGGAAGACCCATTGGGCAAAAGAACAAATCGAGAATGCGTCCTAGGTGGTTGTGCACGAGATTTCTTTGATGCATGTTGAAGAAATCCATACCGTCAATCAAGATCGTGCTAGCCCTCGATGAAGATATAGAGTTCACGGGTTGAATCTGGCCATCAGAAAAATTCCAGGTCACTCCAGGTTGATTATAGTCACCGCATACCAGTAGACAATCGTTGTCAGAGCCTCTGTTGACAAGCTCATGGATCGAATCAATATGCCCGGTCAGTATACTGAGATCCTTACTTTTGTTTGGAGGAACATAAATGGCACAAAGCAAAAGTCGTTTGGAACCAATCTTCATCGATACACATACCTGTTCTAACGTTTCTCCGCTGGACACTTCAACACTGCTACTGATAGACCGATGATGCACAGCAATAAGAACCCCTCGAAACGACATTTACTGCTGTTCATTTGGCTTCGGTCACATCGGTATACATTAAAATTGTTCCCAAAAAGCTGCGTTGAATTGATTGCGTCGTCGAGCCCCGTCTCAATTAAAAACGATAACGTCAAAATTGCAATCCATGGTATTGCAGTAAAACTCGTCGATCTTGGTCCGCAGCCCACGGACGTTTTGGTAGTAAACCCATAAACTACTATGTTTGGTGCGTCCAAGTGTTCTTCTCTCAATCTGTGATTGTTGAGGTGCGTCAGGAATCAGTGGAAAATTTCTGGAAACGGTGGGCGAATCAAGTCTTGGCGGACAAATAGCACATTCGTACTTGCCTGTGTTCACGGTTTGGAAGACCCTTTCCCCACACCCACACGTAGGGTCGGGACGGCTGTTGGTCGCTGGCTGGAATGACTCTGACTACGGTGGGGGGTTGAGGGTTTCCATAGTGCTGTGTTCGGTGCGTCCCGGTGTTCTTCTGTCAAGCTGTGGTTGCTGAGATACGTCAGGAATCAATGAGATAATGCTGGAAACGGAAGGCGAATCAGGTCTTGGCGGGCAATTAGTGAATTCGTACTTGCCTGTGTTTACGTTTTGGAAGACTCTTTCCCCACTCCCACACGTAGGGTCGGGACGGCTGCTGGTCGCTGGCTGGAATGACTCGACTACGGTGGGGGTTGAGAGCTTCCACAGTGCTATGTTCGGTGCGTCCCGGTCTACAAACGTGTGATGTACTGTAGTTTATTGCTTCATGCTCACTGAAGGCGGTGTCCTGGATGTTGGCGTCAAATAAACTGCTGACGGTTTCCGAAAATTTTGGGCAGAGTTGTCCTCAAATTCACGGAACATGATTCCTTCCGGCCACGTCGATGGATTCAGTGCGTTTGTCTTCAGTGATGGATCCAGTCCGACTTTGAATGAAACAAAGGTCATGCTGCTGGTGTCAGTTCCTTTGGCAACCAGTTTGACAACCTCCGGATCCTGGGTAGTGTCAAGGTTTGCTCTCACCATTGCCAAAACTTCCTCATTTGTAACATCCGGCCGTATGCGAGACAGGTAGAGCCAAAATTTGTTCACTGGCTTTGCGCAGACTGGAACAGACTTCACACTGCTGTCTAGCTGCTTCGAACCAGATTGGCATTCGGTTACTTTATGTGCCAAATCAGGTCCACGAAGTCGTTTGGCAGCTCGGATAGGACCGATCTGGGGCCAGTTTTTAATCGATGGTGACTGAATACAAGGCACGGGCTTTTGCGACAACTGCTTTATTTCGGTGTACAGATTGCTTATAGCCTCTGTGAGAGACACTAGCGGTGATTTTTCGTCGGCCACTTTGTAATCGCACGGAGATGTGAATTTCCGAACAGCTCTGCACATTTGTCACACATCCAGAACAAATTCTTGCGGTGAGGCGAAAAATATCCCAAAAGAGCCCGAGACACATTCGCGCATGTCATGTGAAACATGCAACCACAATATCCGCGGCAAGAAACGAATTCAATGCCAGCAATCGCTTCGCAGCACTTGGCGCAATTTTTTCTCCGTTCATCGTCACACACGTTGTTTCGGAAATCGCCTTTGGGTATGCACACACCGCAGTAACGCAAGAAACAGCACAACGGGGACGGATTTGGCTCAATGTGAACGACAATAGGCTTGCTATTGGCCAGCAGACAATGGGTTGCGGAGCGATCAAAATGCGATGACGCAGCAAATGACACAACACATGCAAATTAAAACCCGAATTAAATACGTGAATTGGCACCAGACAAACAAAATTTGTTTTGTAGGAACGGATGATACAATAATAAATTAAGCGCCACTAAACACGACAAAATAAAACAAATTTAACACGGGTAAAACACGAGTTACTTGGACAACTACGACACACAATGAAGTTACTTCATCAGCGATTTCAACTCATCCATCCTGGATGGTTCTCATTTTTGGTAGAAATTGGTGTTTCATTTGTATGGGAGCCCTCCCTTCCAGAGGGGGTGGTTTCTCAAACCACCATACAATGATTGCCTTCATAACCCCCCACATGCCAAATTTGGTTCCATTTGCTTGATTAGTTCTCGAACCATCACACGGGGCTTTTCAGTTATAATAAAAATTTGTGAGTTTCATTTGTTTGAACCCTCCGCCCCTTCAAAAAGGGGAGGGGTCTTGAACCACCATAGAAACATTCTTGCCTTCAAAATCCCCCACATGCCAAATTTGATTCGATTTGCTTGATTAGTTCTCGAGTTATGAAGAAATTTGTGTCTCATATTTTTCAGAGCCCCCCTTCCTGAGAGAGTAGGGGTCTCATACAATCATAAGAACCTTCCCCAGTCCCAAAAACCCCATCATATAAATTTTCACGTTGGTCGGTACAGAAATTTCCTACTGTATAAGGGTCAGACAGGCAGACAGACAGACAGAAATTCATTTTTATGTATATAAAAATCTACCCTCCAAAAACCTCCACATGCCAAATTTGGTTCCATTTGCTTGATTTGTTCTCGAGTAATGCTGAAATTCGTGTTTTATTTGTATAAGAGACCCCTCTTTCAGTGAGCGGAGGAGTTTCAAACCACTATAGAAACATTTCTTGCCTTCAAAAACCTCTACCTGCCAAATTTGGCTCCATTTACTCGATGAGCTCTCGAGTTATGTAGAAGCTTTTGTTTCATTTGTATGGGAGCACCACCCCCCAACCTAACAGAGAGAGAGAGGAGGGGTCTCGAACTATCTTCGAAACATTTATTGCCTTTAAAATCCCCGCATGCCGAATTTGGTTCCATTTGCATTATTAGATCTAGAGTTATGAAGAAATTACAGTTTCATTTGTATGGCAGCACCCCTTCTAGGAGAGGGGAGGGGTCTCAAACTACCATAAAAACATTTTTCTCCTCCAGAAAACCCCACATGCTAAATTTGGTTCCATTTGCTTGATTAGTTCTTGAGATATGCAGAAACTTCTGAGCCTCCCTTTCTAGAGAGGGAAGGGGTCTTTGGCTACCATAGAAACATTGCTTGCCTCCAAAAACTTCCGCATGCTAAATTTGGGTTCCTTTGCTTGATCAGTTCTCGAGTTATGCAGAAATGTGTGCTTCACTTGTATGGGTGCCCCCCTTTCCAAAGCTCCCTTCTTTCAAACCATCATAAGAACCTTCCGGTGTCCAAGACGAATCCAACAAAGCAAAAATCTTACCAAACGGTCCTTCCACTCGCGAGTTAAATCGTGACAAAGGAAACCCCAACTCATTTTTATTTATATAGATAGATAGATTAAACTTGTTTGTACGTCAATCCGTTACCGAGATACAGATGATTTTATTATTCCGGATTCTAAATGGACATAAAGGGTGTATTCGATAAAAATGGCACACACATATATACTCATCAAAATTAAAATGATTATCGGATTTTCTTGAAATTTTCAGGGAATGAAGAACTACTAATGAGTTTGATTTACAACATTTGTTTTATTCAATTTCGTCTCCCATCCCGAATGCCCGCACCTTCCTTTTCACTCCACCCATCAAATTTTGTACAACCGATATTCCCAGTGTTTTTGTTGTTTTTACCCAAATTTTCGTCAATTCTAGCTCTGTTTTTATAGTTTTGGGATGTTTGCGAAGTTCCGTTTTCATAATTGCCCAGAATTTTTCAATTGGACGAAGTTCCGGTGAATTTGGTGGGTTCATATCCTTTGGCACAAAATTGACTCTGTTGGCTCGGACCACTCCAATACGTTTCGAGCGTAGCGGCAGGATGCTAGATCAGGCCAAAACAGAGTTGATCCTTTGTGCTTCTTAATGAATGGCAAGAGACGCTTCTTAAGGCACTCTTCCGTGTAAATCGCACCGTTTATTGTTCCGGAAGTGATGAAGGGAGCACTTATTTCACCACATCCGCAAATCGCCTGCCAGATTAGAAACTTCTTTGCAAATTTCGATAGTTTCTTCTTTCGAACATCCTCCGGAACATCGAACTTCGTCTTGGCAACGAAATATTCTTGCCCAGGAAGTTGACGGAAGTCGGCCTTGACGTATGTTTCGTCATCCATCACGATGCAACCGGATTTGGTGAGCAGCTTCGCGTAAAGTTTCCGGGCGCGGGTTTTTGCAGTGATGTTTTGTTTTTCATTCCGGTTTGGGGCTTTTTGCACTTTGTAAACATGTAACCCAGCACGCTTCATGGTTTTCTGCACAAAACCGACTGACACCTTAGACTTTTTAGCGACATCTCGAATTGACATGTTTGGACGGTAATTGAATTGTTGTACGACTTTCCTGGCCATTTTACTGTCCATTGGACCACTTTTACGACCACTCCCTTCCTTCCTTTGGACACTCAGACGGTCCTTGAAGGTTCTTATTACACGAGACACAGTTGTATTTGACATTCCAAGCCTTTTAGCAATCCACCGGTGGGCGCCCCTGGATTTTGATTGTGAGTGCACAACATTTTCTCACGGACAATTTCTTGTTTCGACGACATGACTGGAACTACTGAATGTATAACTATGAAACTTGACAGATGTAAATAATACACTATGGATAAGATCTACACAGAAAAAAATAATTAATTTTAATAAACGCGTAGAATTTCCCTTCGTTTAATTCCAAGCCAAAGGAGGCGTAAACAACGAAATTGTTTGCAATTTTTCCATGTGCCATACAACAATGTTAACATTCTTCCATACAACAGGCTAGATTCAGGCGTTATCTGATTATTATTCAAACGAAATATTCCATTATTTTCTGTCAAATATAGCATTCCCTTTATTTGCATTAGATAACGCAGAAAAATCAATGTTTCTTTTCATCTGTGTACTCAAATTTCTAGGTTTTTTACTCATACGATTCAAAAGTTACAGAAGATTTTCTGTGTACCATTTTTATCGAATACACCCTTTAGCTTTATGTGAATTTACAGTCAGTGACCCCCCCCACACACACACATTTTCTCTTAAGCGAAACTCATCCATACACCCGTATGGACTACCACATTTGGCACCGAGGTGAAAAATTACTTCTGTGTGCCAGTCACATTCACTCTTTGTAAAAGCTTCTGAATCTGTAAACTCGATTCTGTACAGGAAGCCTTTTCGCTAGTTTATTCAATATTGTTAAGACTTACTTGATTTTGAATTCATGAGCTTTTAGAGTTTATTTCCCAGTTCATAAATCATTTTCAATTTCAGAAGGGTTCACTGAAACTGATAGAAATGTTTTATCAGTTCAGTAATGAATGACTGAGAAAGTAGCAGCGCATAAGTGCAATGTTGAAAGCACTTGGCTCAAGTGAGTTGCGTCGTATTGAAAAATAATTTATTTTGCACGAATCTTACAAACAGATTGAACACAATTTGCAGTGCCATCGAAGAATGAATGCCGTAATAAATAATAAAGAATGGATATTACTTAAAAAGTTTTATATGATGATTCAAGGAAATGTTACTTTCACTAAAAATTTACTTTTTAGTTAATTTTGAATTATTATGTTTTGTAAAATCCGGTTCCATACATCATTTTTTCTGTATCATCTTCTCATCTATCGTTGTATCATCAGGACATTAGGAAGCTCATTAGGATCAAACCTAAATTTTGAGGGAACACATTTTGTTGCAACCAAAAATGCATATTAATATAGTCCAGACGTACACAGATAAAAAGAAACATTGAATTTTATGCGTTTTCTAATGCACATAAAGGGAATGCTAGAGTTGGCAGAAATTAATGGAATATTTTATGTAAATTGAGGTCAGATAACGCCTGCATCTAGCCTGTTGTATGACAGATTACAAACATTGTTGTATGGTGCAGGAAAAATTGCATACAACTTCGTTGTTTACGCCTCCTTTGGGTTGAAATTAAACGAGAGGAAATTTTACGCGCTTGTTAAAATTAATTATTTTTTTTTGTGCAATTCCTGACTTACGCCGATCCGGCTCTGAACACGATCCTCATAAAGGATCGTGTCAACTCTTGAGTGGCCTTCCTACTTGCCTAGATAACCACTGGACCAAAACAGGCGACTACGTTTGGCAGGTGAAGATAGTGGTCCAGAGGGAGGACCCAGAAGAATGGCAAACATTTCAAAATTAAAAATGTGGTTGAAGAGGTAAGCGGAGCGAAGGAGGATGAGATTGAATTTGCAAGGAGTGGTAAGTTTTCAAGATTGCAGGTTACGCCACTACAGGGTGCGGCAGAAAATAATGCGAGAATGTACAATTTTGAGTATTGGGTTAATTCGTTTAGCTAGTGACTAATTTCTGTCGAAAGTGTATTTTTTTATGTATACTTTCAAGTGCTGCATCCAATCATTCTATTTGTTTTATTGCAAATTCGTCAAAATGTTCGCGAAAAAAGTGATCACCAGTTTGTTGCTCGCCCTGAAGAAGCCGAAAGAGATTGCCAAGGTGGTAGGGTGCCATTTGGCAACAGTTTACCGCATAAAAAAGTCCCTGTAGGACTGTCCTAAGCAGCGGAAACCGGGAAGCGGACGTCCACGCTTTGCATGCACGCCGAACGTGATCAATTCGGTCCATTAGAAAATTTGCAAAGGAAGCCAATATTTCGGAGAAATCCATGCGGAGAATCATCAAAGAAGACCTGGATGTATCTTCCAGAGCCAGAGTGAAACGCCACTTGATTACGGTACGGTTTAGCATGTCCAAATCAGTGTAGGAGGGCAAGCATTTTCGTCAAAGCGTGCACTGAAGCACCTACGTCTGCGACAAGGCGACGAGGGTGGTCAACGCTCTATCAAGAATCATGCCAAATGTCGGTGGACCTAGGAGCAGCAGGAGGCGTATTCTGGCGACGATAGGAGAGCCATAGCAGATAGGAGTGATACCGAAGTAGCAAAGCAAAACGAAATGAAAGTAGGATGCCAGCAGCAGAGCGCCAAATGGAAATGCTACCCCCAAGAAGTAATGTCAACAAATAGTGCCGCGGGAATGGCAGGAGGTTCGAGATGGAATTGAGTAGGGGACATGAAGGCATAGAGCCCAAAAATGAGAGCTCTATTTTGTCTCTGGTCCGAGTCCGACACCCTGGCCAAAGATGGACAAACTCGACACACACAACGCACACACACACACACACACACACACACACACACACACACACACACACACACACACACACACACACACACACACACACACACACACACACACACACACACACACACTAGAAAGTATACACTGTTGATCCAGCTTGTGCGACAAAAGTAAGTGAACGGAAACGCATATACCTGTTTACAGAGTGTCTTAAAATAGGTGTCACTTACATAAAATGGGATTACAGCAAAACAAATCAACTATTTCATAAGAAAAGTCAAAAGAATTCACTCAAAATGGGTATAATCAATTCCGCTGTTAAAATTACCCTGCTGAAATTAACCAAGACTGAAAAACGGTGACAACTATTGTGAGACACACTGTAGAGTTGAAGAAAAGCAATTACATTCCGTTAACAGTGTGGTTGTGTAAGTTAACGATCAAACAAACTTGCAAAAAAAAACTTTATTCGTTAATTTGATTGTTCAGTACGCAACAATACCAAGGTATTCAGATAATCTATGGCAGCGCATTGCTGAAAGCCGAAACGCTGAAATAATCTGGCCGAAACGTACAAAATTTCAAAAAGTTCTGCTCGGGAAATTTGAATCTACTGAATGCGTTAAAAATATGCCGAAAACTGGAAGGCTACGCCAAACTTCTCCGCAGTCGGACAAGAGAATTGTTAGAGGAGTGTCGGAAAACCCTTTAGCAACCACCCGAGAAACCAAGGAATTACTGAAGAAAACGACAGGGTTAACGAGCCTTCTGAAGATTCGCAATCCGTTCCTGAGTATACAAGAAAAAGAGACGTGAATTTGCAATGAAACATATCAACAAGGGATCAGCCTTCTGGGATTCAGTCTTGTGGTCCACTTAAAGCAAATTTGAGCTCTTCGAATCAAAAGAGGGCACAAGACTTGGCCGAAACCCGGCGATAAGCCTATTACATTGCTGCAAAACTGTCAAACATGGAGGTGGCCTCATTATGGTGTGGGGGTGTTTTACTGCCGGCGAAGTGGAAAATCTGGAGTTGATCGACGGGATTATGACTGGACCGAGCAACATTGGTATTCTGGACCAAAAATTTCAAGCCATTAGCTCAAAAGCTGGGCCTTGGGCGTCGTTTTATCGTCCAATAGCCTAACGACCCCAAGCATACCAGCAAACTTGCAAAGAACTACATCAAGGTAAAGAAGATCAACTCGCTGGAATGGCCACCCCCACAGCGCTGATCTCAACCTGATTGAGAAGCTTTGTTGAATTTTGGGGAATTGGGTGAGTTTGGAGTAGATAAGTAACAAGAAAACATATTTTTTGTGGAACTCAATGCAGAATGGAGACGCATCGGTTAAGATACTACTAAGCGCTCAGTAGACAGCATGCCAGGACGTCTTGCTGCAGCATTTGAGGCGAGAGGATGTGCTTCTGAATAAATCAAACTGTAATACTGCTGATGTTTGCTCAGTGCCTATTTTGTGTATGCTGAACCGTTTAGATTACCTGAGCGAGATTAGTTCTGTGTAAAGGAGGCAATAGGAGCGTCCGGAATAACCATTCCCACTCGTCTAATTTGCGATCTTCACTCCCCTCTCAATCTTCGATGTATATTTATTGAAAGCTTCAATTTACAAATTTTTTCGTGCCTTGTTAGCTTCTGAATTCTGCTCAGAAATCTTCCACTTGAACTGACCTATTGTCTTCCGAAGTTAAGGTTCCAATTCTCCACTCTGCTCTGTCAATAATGCCTTTTAAGAAACATATGTGCTGGTTTGTACAATTTAAATCATAATTAAACATTCAATCGAAATTCATGAAATTCTTGAACATTGGAAAACATTTGAAAACGCATGCAAAGTAAGATAGTCACCATCGCTTATAAGACCTTGTCATGTATGCAGCTCTACTGAATAGCAATATTAAATTGAATTTTTGAGTTAAGGGTTCCACTTGACGATGGCCCAATATTGTTCGGCACCACTTGAACATTGTTGGCAGAAGACCACTCCATGGCCTTTTTTCCGTAATGCCAAAATATAACGGAACAATTGTGTCGCTTCAGGAAAGACATTAGACGTTTTTGCAGGCACTTGCTCAGATAAATTTCCTGATTGACGGTTCCGAACGCAATGTAAACGTTGCTCTTCAGGCCACAGGTACAGATGGCCTGCCACACCAGATATTTCTTCGCTAGCTTGACAGTTTGATGTGCTCGAAAATATCTGCCACCTTTCCTCGTCCGGTTGCCGTATAACATTCCTGTCCAGGAAGCTGTTTTAAGTCTGCCTTGACGTAAGTTTCATCGTTCTGTACCACGCAATCAAACTTCGTCAGCATCGTCGCGTACAACTTTCGCGATCGTGCTTTGGCCGACGTGTTTTGTTCATCGTCACGATTTGGAGTCAATGTTTTTGTAACTTCTCGGTTTCCTCTCCACCGACAAACGTTCCGAAAATGATTTGAGCACATCGTGAACAGTGGATTTAGGCAAATCCAATGTTTTTGCAAGGGCCCGTATTTACAAGTCAGGATTTGCCGTACGCCCGTACAAAATTCGCTCGCGCACTTGTTTTTCTTTCGTCGCCATCTTGAATACTAAACATGAAATGTAAACATCAATCATAGTCTTTTTCATCATAGGCTCCAGCTGAGCATTTCAGAATGAAGAAGGCATCGAAATTTCCCAAAAAATACCTTGTGTGGCAATCAATTTGCACGTGTGGCAAAAAGAGTAAATCTTCCGTCACTACAGGCACAATCAACAAGGAGATCTAGCAGAAAGAGTGTCTGCAGAAGCGATTGCTACCCTTCATCAAAAGTCACCAAGAAAAACCTTTATCCTGGCCCGATTTGGCATCATGCCACTATGCTAAAACTGTGATCGAGTGGTAGCAAGCAAATCAAGTGAACATTTTACCAAAAACCTCAAAACCGCCAAATTGCCCAGAGCTACGACCAATCGAGAGATATTGGGCTCTGATGAAGCGGAAGCTTTCTGGAAAGAAGCAAGGAATCAAAGACATCAAACACTTCTAGCAAATTTGGACAAAGACGGCTTCTACGATTTCTGAAGAGTCTGTATAAACCCTAATGGACGGAGTTAAGCGCAAAGTTCGAAAATTGTATGCAAATACCGAATAACTATGTTTTGTCTTCACGAATTGCTAAAACACATCCCATGAATCTGAAATAAACAACAACGACGGAAATATACTGCGAAA
Organism: Aedes japonicus; assembly: GCA_034211315.2. Lineage (NCBI taxonomy): Eukaryota > Metazoa > Arthropoda > Insecta > Diptera > Culicidae > Aedes > Aedes japonicus. Next base: position 11,973 of record JASCZW010010602.1, on the reverse strand, counting down.
TTTATGTTTTATTCATGTTTTGAGGTGTCTGGATTATTGCGGATACAGACCTTACGTGGAGCTAATGTGCATATGAGCCTCCAATTAGAGTATGCTATATCTAGAGACCTTTACTAGTAAGGACTTTGCTTTCTTCTGCTAACTTGTGCTAGTGTTTCAATTCTTCCATGTGATAGACTTATTAGTTCGGAATTCACTCACTACATGACGTTAGTGTGAATATCAGTTCCTAGCTTGTTTTCTCTCAGCAACCGATGAAATTCGTAGCCCGTCTTCCATTTGCAATCCACCGTAGATCGTACGCAACACCTTCCATTCGAAGACACCGCCTCGATTTCATCACCGTGGATCTGAGCACGGCATATTTTGTGCATCAGTCCTCACCGGGGTAGCAAGAGCATTTGGGTAGGTCCACTGGTTTGTAGTCAATATATACTAGTTGCTTACATACTGTGGAAATTTGATTTTGATGGTGCTGTTTGTTTACGGCAGCTATGGCGAGAACAGTGAAAAAACTTCGATCTATGGTATTCTTTTACCACTTTGGATTTTTGCTGATTGGCGGAAATAAGGCCTATTTGCGGCATTCAACTCTACAGCCCTCGGCCAAAATTTTGTTCGGAGTAAGGTCAGCATATCAGTGTAATTGGATTCCGGTTAAATTTAAAATTTCACCACTAGGAGCGCTCTACTTTCGAGTTGGGGCTATATTTTGAAAACTGCCGAGAAAAACGGATTTTCGCTTTCAGATGCTTGGGAGAAATTTACCCTTAAAGACTGTCTTGATTATGTGGAAGTGACCGTTAAAGACATTAAGGCGAGTACATTGCGGGATTGTTGCAAGAAGATAATTTCTTCATGCATCGCACATTTGAAAGGCAACGAACGTGACAAACGAACATCCCAACAAACATCGGTGTTGAATAAGAGCTTGTTCAAGCAAATTTGGAGAAGCTATTCAGCTGTTTCTTCTAGAATAGCTGAAAAGCTTCTCCAAATTTGTTTGAACAAGCTCTAATTCAACACCGATGTTTGTTGGGATTAAAGAATATTAATTAAATATTTTTGAATATACTGTAATATATATTGTAACTTTGTATTGCCACGAAATTACTGTTATAACTGTACCTAGAGGATCAGAAAGTTATAAAATATTGACTGTTGACTTTCCAAACGATTCATTGAATATGTTTGAATACATGTAGACACCTTATAAAGCGCAAAAAGATACTATTATAACTGAAGATCTTTTGTTTTGAACTTCAGGACATTTTGGATAACCTAGAATATACCAAAATTGTCGCATTATGTCTGTTCACCTTCTATACTTTTCTATCAATATTGTTAAATACATATTTTTTCTTTGCATACTCAAAAAACCTACTGTTACAACTGTAGATCTTATGTTCTGAACTCAAAGGCAGTTTGGATGCACTCGATAATCCCAGCTTATCTTGTAATGTTTGTTAACTGAATATGGTTGAATACATTGCGTAACTTTGTATAGCACAAAAAGCTAAAGTTACGACTGTAGATATTAAGTTCTAAGCTAAAGGAACGTTTTGACGACCTAGAACATCACAAAATTATCAAATAATGACCATTGAGCTTCCAAAATGTTGATTCAATATGATTGAATACATAACTTAATCTTATATTGAAGTTCTAAACGAAAGTGCCTTTTAGATAACCTAGAACATTCCAGAAAGATTTTAAAATATTTAACGTTTATCACTAAAAAAATTATAATATGTATTCATATGTACCGACTTCGACCGCCAAGTTTTATTCAATTTACAATTATCCTTCTCCAAGTGCCTGAATTTTTAAAGCTTTGAACCATATATATTCAGCATTTATTAGGGTATATAAATACATTTTGTTTTTAGCATTTCTCTATATCCTTTGCTATAAAAAAATATCTTAAAAAAATGCTCCTTATGGTACTTTTTACCAAACCCAACAACAATCATATATTCAAGCAAAAAAATGATTTTAAAAAAAATCGACAACCACATTTTCAGATTACTTAAGCATTCGTCTCTCTAAGCTAATCGAAAAAACATTAATTTTGTATACATAAACAAATTAATGAATAATAACAAATATTTTGATCGAAAATTAAGAGCAAACGAATAAACGCGACAACCTTCTCGAAGTGGTGCACTACCTTCCAATCTGTCAAAGGGTGTGTTTTGTTTTGTTCTGTGTTGGAGAAAAGGTGTGAAACATTTATTTCGACAATTTAATGGCATTGAGAAGTCCAAAATGCCGAGAAAGTACGTGAAAAAAATTGGTGTGGAAGAGCTTATTTACAGTAAAGGGTGTCCACGATGAAATTGCCACACTATGAAATTGCTCTAACCTTTTAACCGTTGGGTAGAATTTAATGAAAATTTGGGTGAATTTAGATCATAGTGCATTATTTACATCCTGCAAGTCCTGTGATCAAAACTCGCGGAAATGGAGTCGAAAGAACAGCTCGTGCGTGATAAAATCTTGCGTATTCATCACGAAAACAAGGATCTCTCGCATCGTTCCATCGCTAAAACGTTGGGAATCGCGAATTCCACGGTGTCGCGAGTGATTAAGCGGTTTGAGGAACGGTTGACCACCGATCGGAAGCCCAGAAGTGAAGGAAAAAGTATTCCGTACAACACCAAAAATCACAACTGCGTAGTTGGGGCCTTCAACCGAAATCCGAACGCCTCCGTTCGGGATCTGGCTAAGAAGCTGCACCCAAGCCGAAGTTTTGTCCAGAAGGCTGGGCTTCGAACGTTCAAGGTACAAAAGGCCCCTAATCGCGACGAGAAAGCAGAACAAGTCCGCCAAAACCCGTGCCAGGAAGTTGTACCTCAACATGCTGACGAAAGTTGAATGCTGCATCATGGACGACGAAACATATGTGAAAGCCGACTTCAAACAGATCCCCGGCAACCTGTTTTTCACGGCCATGATAAGTTCAGCGTTCCGGAGCATGTCCGTACTCAGAAGATGTCCAAATTTGCGAAGAAATTCCTGGTTTGGCAAGCCATCTGCACGTGCGGGAAGCGGAGTGCACCTTTCGTGACCCAGGACACGATGAACGGACAGGTGTACATAAAAGAGTGCCTCCAGAAGCGGCTGCTTCCTCTCCTGAAGGCCCACAACGTCCCAACAATCTTCTGGCCGGATTTGGCCTCATGCCACTACTCCAAGGACGTGCTGAAGTGGTATGCGGACAATAAGGTCAATTTCGTGCCGAAAATGTTCAACCCTCCCAACACTCCGGAGCTCCGCCCCATCGAGAAGTACTCAGACGATTATGAAGCAGCACCTTCTTAAACGACCTAAGGTAGTGAAGACAGTCGAGGAACTGAAGAAAGTATGGGTTTACATGCAAAAAACGGTTGATTCACAGGTTGTGCAGAATCTTATGGCCGGGGTTAAGGCCAAGGTGCGGGCATTTGCGTATGGACTGTAAATAAAATACGAGTAAAATGGTAAAATGAAGTTTAATAGTTATTTCTCAATACCTGAAAATTTGATGGCAATCGGATGAAAACTCGGATTTTGCGAATCAATTTTAGCAATGGATTGGTCACTCATAAATTATGTGATGCTTTTAATGGAAGGGAGCTTTGAGATTTGTGATAATCTGTACACACAATTTAAGGTCCATAAAAAACATGACGAAGGGGGAGGGTTTTTGAGGGAGGGTAAAAATTTGGTTTTTTTTTCATTCATTTAAGCACATCAAATGGATAAAATTTATTTTGATCGAAGTCACCCCATTATTGAAAATTGGCCGCGGAAATCAAACAATTTTTTTAAAGTTCATCTGATATCATAAATTTTTAAAATCTCTGTGTAGTGTTATACTACAGATACCGGTACGCGTATTAAAATAGGTAAAACAAAATTTTAAAGATAATTATCATAGAAAATTTCCAGAAATGGTCGACGTCATCCCGTTTTACGGTACTATGATCTAAACAATGCTTTATAAGGCATTTATTTTTTCATCCAGGACTTATTCATATTCATGTTGTTCTAGGTCGTCAATAAGGCTTAAAATTCATATGTTTTTTTTTATTTTCCAGAAAAAAAATGATATAGAACAAATTGGCCGAAGACAGTGAACACTTTTATTCAGTCTGTGATTTTATACAGCCCTTTTCCTTTTGGGGTCAAAAATGATCCCCTAGGCCTGAAGGGGTAGGTATACTTTTTAAGACAAGGTTGAACATTTATGAATTTTTCAAAAGTATGTGGCCCAAAATCAACATTGTTCTTCAATTGATGCGTAGAAATATTTCCGGTCGATTGGTGCAAAATTTTTGAAAATGATTTGAGAAATGACTGAGATACTAACGTTCAAAATTTGACCACTTTTCGTGATGGTCGCAAAGCGATTTTTTAAAATTATACCCTATTATAGAAAACAAAGTCGTAGTCCTACGTCAAAATTAGCCTTTTCAAACTGACGCCAAATTGGAAATGATGTAAAGTGCAAAAAATATGCTTCACCGCTGCATATTACTTCCCGCGGAACCCGCGTAACAACAAAATTCCGAAACTTTCCACAAGCTTTGATAGATCGAAAAAAACTAAAATTTGTATCTGCTGTTATTATTGGGCCCATAACACAAGCGAAGCTCGTTTGAGGATTGAACAGGGAATGAATTGCTTGGACGCTAAATACAGAGTAAGTAATTTTTCTTTCTTCAATATTGCACACTGAATATGAATTATTCCGACAGTTGGAACTCAAAGGTTCAAAGTTAAGTTTTAAGACACCTTAAATGATAATTACATATTATTACGAAACTACACAGTCAGATAAATATGCTCGGGATTTAATACAGTGTCCATCTGAAAAGCAACCACCGCATCACTTAAGGTTATTAAGAGTGGTTAAATGTATAAACCGTGGTATAAACCGATACCCAATATCCACGCTTGCAAACGGAACTTTCCATCCATCCCTTCCAAATTTCCATATTAAGAAACTAAGAAAATCTTTATCAAACGCGCGCCCAACCCCTCCAACATATCACATGTCACCTCCAGAGATTTTTTTTTTTCTGTTTACATAATCCATATCTTCGTCACCACAATGGCAACGACAGAGACGGGTCTGTCCCAATTTCGATTGCTAATAATATCATAAACTTTTATCATCTTCCTGTGACTGATTTGCCATTGCTTCCCACCCAATATCCCTCGGGATGCCAATCATAGCCTGGAAGGTTCGAGCCTGACAGATTCCCTCAAATTCGAAAGTATTAGGTATCGATTTTGCATATGAAAGTTTTTTTTTCCCATCCCACCCTGTAGCGACGATTCGAAGAAGAAAAATCACTAGAAAACAACGCCATAAAGATGCTGGATGAAAGGAGGATTTTCTTTGGCGAACGTTAACTCCGGGGCTGGTGCTCACCTGCCCTTGTTGTTGATGTCATCATTCTACTGATGGATTTTTGCGATAATTTTTCGTGAGAATGGAATTTTTCACCAACCCTGTTTTTCTTTCCAAGAAGGATTCATGTTTTTCTTTTTGTGCGAAGGCGGTTTTTATGATGAAGAAAGATGGGGTTTGTTTTCACTGCGAATTGTGGATATTGTCTGTTTACCAGCTCCATTTCAATCCAGATGGCATTGTGATTGTATGTCGTTAAACTGTAGGATGATGATGTTAATCAGTGAGTTTTTTGTTCGTTTGGTACTTTGAAGTCATTTGAGCTTCTGGAGACAATTCGTAACTCGATTCTCTGCGAAAATCACTTCTCCAAAATTCCTCAAGCAACATTCCTTAAGAAGTGTTCCGAAACAATTGAACAAAATTTTACACCACTGAACTCACCATCGTCACCAAATTTCAGGAATCGTTTCTAATTTGCCTGAGCTGATCGTTGAAAGCTTCGTAGAGCAACCTTACCGGTCCGGTATTAAACTCATTTGAGCAGCGCAGCACCACACCGAGCGCTGCTAAACGCGCTATTAAAATAGAAGCGAGGCTCTCCAAAAGCATCGGGTGCTCAAATATAGCAGCGCGATAGAAGCGCTGGCAGCGGTTGTTATATGGTGAGAAGTGTCAGTCTGTGGTTTGTTTTTGTTGTTTTTATTGGCGGTCAGCAGTATTATTCGCAGGTAAGTCTAATTAATTCAACGCTTTGTTAATTTTTTCGAGAACCACCGATGTATTCAGCCAAATGCCAAAAGAACACAATGAAAAGCTGTATGTCTCGAAAAATTGATCCAGTTTCCTAACTTTAGATATGAGATTCCATATCTATCGAAAATTAATTGTCTGAACACCTCCTCCGATCAAAATCATTGAACTATAATGTCATATTGCCGGGTTTGATAAATATTATATAAGTTTGGAATATTCCAGAGTTCGAAAAAAGCAGCTTTAAGTCACAACGATCTGATGTTTCATTTCATCTTAACATGGTTCGTGAAAATGTATTCTTATCTCCAAACATAACTCATTAGATCCATTTTCTCGAATTATGATTTGATTTTTAACGAAAACACTGCTTAAGAATCGGTCATCTTACTTATTTTTCTCACCGTATTATTGTTGAAAGCACGATAATAACAGTTCGTATGAAGATTTAACAGCATTTAGCCCTTGATTTAGCCCATCTGCCCCTTAGAATCTAATCAACTACTAATCAGTTTTTTATATTTTGCAGAACATGAGTGTAACCAAAACTCGAGGAAAAAACTGGGCAGTCGAGGAGGATAAGGCCCTTTGCACCGCATGGTTGAATGTGTCCCAAGACGGAGCAACTGGAATAAACCAGAAGATGGACACATTATACAGCCGTATTTATGAATTGTTTGTGGAAACATGCACGGTTAACAATTCTATCTACAATCCAGAGCTTCGAGCACCGAGTGGATTGAAAGACAGATGGTTGATAATAAGTAAAGAATGTAATAAATTTGCAGGCTGCTTGGCTCAAATTTCCGGTCGTCAACAAAGTGGGGCATCACCAGCTGATTTTTTAAAGCAGGCGTTGACGTTCTACAGCGTGTCAACAAAAAGTTCATTCGGTTTCTTACACGCGTACAAAATTTTTGGAAAATGCTCCAAAATGGCAGCAATATCAAAACGCAAAGGTAATGCAATCACTTAGTCATGTATAGTATAAGAAAGTATGATATAGTATGGTATAGCAGAGTATAGTACTAAATGCAAAAACTGCCATGTTTTTTAAAACACTTATCAAAATCAGTATATTGTCATTAAATTGTTTAAAACTTGTGTATCGAAAAAAGTCAGTCATGGCAAATGTCAGGCCCCTTAAAACAAACAAATTAAGGATTAATACTCTATGATTTTTATTATTAAATGTGCTTATACACATTATTAAATGTGATTATACATTTATGTTTTGCTCAGAAAGGTTTTGAGTTCTAACTTCCTTCCTTCCATCCATCCGATGGAAACCCTGAAAGAATTTTGACTGTATTAATATTTATAGAATAAAACTCCATACACATTACAACCTATATTACGTGTTATAGATTATCTTGATATCAAATGCTATGCACATTATTTCCTGTGAAAACCAAATGTATAGATGCTGATATCAAGATAGTCTATATCACGTGATATAACTTGTAGTGGGAACGTGGTGCAAAAGTAAAATATGATTTCGATAGTTGATTTTTACAGTTTTCAAGTGTACCGTCTGCAATGCCTTGTTCAGACTACGGAGTTGTAACATGATACAAGACTATCTTGATGACTTTTCTCGTGTTGATATTTTTTATAACACCCTTGTATTATGTTACAACTCCGTAGTCGGAACAAGGCATAATGCTTGAATCAACTCCGTAGTCTGAATAAGGCATAATAAAAGGTTAAAAAAAATCCGTAGTAGTAATATCCTCCTACGGAGTCTTCCTTTCCTCTTATAGTGAATTTTTGTTTTTGGCTCTGTTACTATCGATTTATAAATTGCATAGTCAGGATAATGTAAAAGGCTTACCTTCAGATATCCGGTTGTTATATGTTACGGTAATCTGCTTCGAGCTCTGACAATGGTTTCTGAAACAGTTAGCGTGAGATGTAGCAGTCTCTATTATTTCAAATATTTTCATCTTATATAGTTTGTATTTACTAACGTGTCCGTTATTCACAATACTCCACCGATGATTCCGGAACTTAAAAACAAAACAAATAGTAAAGATGATGCACTCTCGTACAAATATACTCAAATTAAATGGTAATATTTACATACTTGTGTAGATTAATCCAAAATTCATTATGTGCACTATAAAAAAATATTGTGTATAAGAAACAATTGCTATAAATATAACTTCAATTATATAACAGATGCGTCAAATATGCGGCATTTAACATCTGTATGAAATGATAATTCTTATGCAACATTAATTTATTCTGCCATTAGATATTATGCGTTGTATCCTAAGTGCAACATTTTACATAATCATCACGTTCAAGTCTAACGTAGCGTTTGAGTTTATGTTATCAAATGCATGCTTATGCTCAAAATCAAATGCTGCTATGTATCATTTCACACCGGCATGATATTTAATTTTGAAGGAAAGTTTCGGTTTTACAGCATTTTAAAAAAAATCATCATTCTATGAATGTGACATGATGAGTAATTATAAAATCATTAGATGCATACTGATGTAAAACTTGACACCATCAAGACGTGTGAATTTTATGTAACATTCCAATCTGATGTATTGTGTTATGTATCTAAGCGTCATATTGATGTTGTTATATATTTAGGGTAAAGTGGTACATGTTAAAATTTGTTGTTTTTATGATGTCTTCTAATTTCTTATATAATTGAATTTTTATTCGGGTAGTGACTCTCCTTACATGAAGTGACTGGTCACCAGTTGCTTGATTCGCAGAACTGAGGCCCTCTTGCTATTGAAAAAAAAAATCTACTAGCTGATCGATCTTTCCCCACCCAAACTTTTTCTTAGAAACGTCACCAAACTAATCCCTTTTTCTTATTTCTCAGGTGCTAGCGAGCAAGTCTACAAAGCGTAGGTTAACGAACTGCAGCGAAATGAGTTCTGATTCCGTTGATGTTCCAACAGAAGTTCCACCTTCTTCATCTCGGCGCCCTATGGGACAAAAAGCTTCTAAGAAAAATCAAGAAGTGAAAAGCAGTTGCGCTCAGGCAGGTTTGCAGATGGCTAAGGCCGGAAATCTGTTGGCAGAAGTGGCTAGAAAAAAAGTAATGTTAACTCGGGAACGGACAAAAGCCATCAATCGTATGGTTAATCACGCTGTAATGTCCGTTGATTTTTCCAAGCTTAGTGAAACTGCCAAGAAGTATTATGAATTGGAACAGGAAAGAATTCTTGAAAGAACAACGGCAGAGTACGCAGAAGCAAGTTTGTTGAGTCGCAATGCTGGTAGTATTGTTGCAGACAATGCTGGTTATTATACTGCTGATAAATCAGAGAATGCTATTGGCGATTATGCAGATGTTGATGTTGGCGATGATACAGGCGATGGTGCTGATGATTATGTTGGAGATGATGTTTATGATATAATCGAATATGATGATGGTTATGTTGGTATCGATACTGGTGAAATCGATACGTTTAGTAATTGAATGGAATTCTTTTATATTGACATGTGTTCTTTTATTCTGAATAATAAAGTAATGTAAGCAAATGTAAGTGTAAATGTATCCGTAAATTTAAATGAAAATGTATATGTAAGGGTCAATGTGTATGTGTGTGGTTTTAATCTTCTTCTCCCTAAGCTATCCATAGATGCTCAATCAAATCTTCTCGCAATTGTCGATGTAGTTCTGCATTATTCACTTGGCTGTAACGTTCCATAAACGCCTGAAAATTAACACCTGGACGATTAGAACCCATGTTAAAACTGATATTGTTTAAGTTTTGTTCAACCGATTCATCTGACCGAGCATCCGACTGACTTTCGATGATCATGTTATGCAAAATAATGCAAGAATGCATGATGGTTGATAGATCTTCTTTATTCCACAGTCTAGCTGGATTCTTGAGAATAGCAAATCGAGCCATCAGGACTCCAAACGCACGTTCCACGTCTTTCCTGGCTGCTTCTTGTTGTTTTGCAAAGTGCTGTGAAGAACAGAAAACAATCATAAAATTTTAAAATAGGATGTTACCAGAAACACCCCTCCGGACAAAAAAAATTGTTTAAATTAAAGTATGTATGATACCTTGCGTTTCTGTCCAACAGGTGATGAAATCGTTTGCACCAATGTGGAAAGAGGAGGATAGATGCCATCGGCGAGATAATATCCGGCAGTGTAAGTTCGTCAGTTTATTATAAACTGTACAGGAGGACTCCTACCACTGTACACATCCGAAAATAATGGTGATCGGTCCAACACATTGAGATCATTGGCAGACCCTGGCATGCCGAAGAATACGTGCCAGATCCATAACGATGGTTGGTTTTTTGCTTTGCCTTTGAATTGTCCAGCCCAAGCAGTGGGGCAATTTTTCCATTCCCAGTGGCAACAATCCAGGGAACCCAACATACCTGGGAATCCGCGCTTTTCTCCTTCATCTAGCAACCGCTTTATGTCCCATTCATTCGGCGATCGCAAATATTCCGCTGAATATATTTGTACAACTGTACGACAATATTCCAGCATGCAGGTTCTGGCCGTCGATTCAGACATGCGAGCATATTCATCAATTGCATCAGCTGGAGATCCATATGCCAATTGGCGGATTGCTGCTGTACACTTTTGCAACGTTGTTAAGCCAAGTTTACCGGTAGCATCGGGTCGCTGCACAAAGTAAATATTTGTGCTTTCCATATCCTTAGCAATGCGGATGAAAAGGGTTCGGTTCATCCGGAATCGCCTGCGGAACTGACCGTTGGTGTCGGTACAGTTTTCGGAAAAATAATCCGATACCAACCGTAAGGCTCCCTGTCGTGCCAAGCGATCAATATTTGGTTTCTTCCCTACTCGAACTCTATTTTTTTTGTGCACATCGCATGGTTTTAAAACCATGGATTGTCAATGTGCCAACATTTGGCTCATTAAGTTTAGATCGTCGTCGTCACTAGAATCCACTTCAAACATCGAAAAATTATCCATTTTAAATTTATTCTCACTAAAAAGTACTCTAAACAATTTTGACCATATAACCAGTTTTTTAGTTGCACCGGTGTAGGAAACGGTGAGTATTATGAACACTGTAATAACAACGACCGGTGTGGGAATGAGTGACTAAGTCAAATGAGTGCGCAGTGCGTGATCAAAATACTCGCCCAAATGACAACGACCGGTACTGTTGCTCTTAGCAATTCAATTAGTTTCATTTCACCCCACTTCTTCTTCTTCTTTGTTCTGGTGGTCCCACTTGCTGTGAAGACCGAGGGATGTCATCAGCTTCGCTATATCGCCATTTCACCCCACTAGCAGAGAGTTTTGCCTCAAGAAAAGAAGCCTCTTCTTTGTTCTGTCAATTAAGCAAATCTCATGACGTCCTGCTCCCCCAGCTGCACGAAAGAAGAAAAAGACTCAAAGTTGATGTGAAGTCAAAACGATATTTGGGATAGTATAATCACTCTGTATTCGCTTATAAAAAATTTCATTGTCTCGATTCGATTCGATTGTGTGTGTCAGCCAGGGTAATCAAATTACCTCGTACCTTTAGCCACAGTCACGTGGGTGTTCCGTTTCAACGGATAAATATGAAGCCCATCGCATTCCAGCGAGTGTGTGGCTTGCCAGCAAAGTTTCTCCGAATTCGATGTCGATGTCGATTTTCAATGCCAGAAACACGTGAGAGCGACAGAGGCAGAAGTTTCCTGAAATGCAAATATCTTGAGTAGCAGCCTCTCGGCGAGCATAGGCGAGCTGATCAGTGAATCAAGACGTTTATTTCAAATATACACAATGCCGTTATTCGTGATCCATCGGCTCACGGTGGGCTTCATAAGCGTAAGTAAATATACTACCGCGGACT